>JANHGC010005846.1:172398-199203 GCA_027560395.1 Boaedon fuliginosus | reverse complement strand
TTGCTATCCATGTTGTAAGCCGCCCAGAGTCCTTCGGGAATTGGGCGGCATAAAAATGTAATAAATAAACAAACAAACAAACAAACAAATAAATACATAAATAAATAAAATGGGGCAAAACTCACTTAAAAACTGTCTTGCTTAGCAACAGAAATGTTGGGCTCAATTGTAGTTGTAATTTGAGGGCTTTGTGTGTCTTGTACCTTGTAATCCACAAGACCCAGAATATCCATTAAAATTGTATGCTTAATATCTCAGTTTACATTTCTAGATAGGCAACACAGCCAGATGTTTTCTTGAGCTCCTAGTTCCTATGTGATATGATCATCTAGATATTCTACAGTACTAGCCTTGCTAGTGTAGAATGCCTCTATGTTCTTGGACATAAAGCAGTCTGTAGAAATAATTATTTTTGCCTGAATGGCAATAAAAGATAAATGCAGAGCTGTGTGATAACCTTTAGAACTGTATCTGGTTAAAGAATCAGTTTACATTAACTCTTCATATAATTTATCTCAGGACCCTTATGATCACAAAAATTAGCAAAACCAAAAGAAAAAAAAAGTACATATCTCAAAGTAGGCTGAAACAAAGGCGGAAAATAATGTTCCCACCTTTGAAAATTTAGAAAGCCCCAGTAATGTTCCTAGCCAGTTTACTTCTGCATCCGCTCACTGCAATTCAAAGAAAAAAAAGTTGTTATTGTTGTTTGGTTTCTGGTTTCTGCCCATCCCTGTTTTATGTCTCAAGCTCTGTTTTTAAAGATGCCATATTTGTTTTGCATTGGCTATTTCAGGGGAATTATTGTAGACGTGGAGGTGTTTTTCACCTTAATCTACAGCGGTCAATTTTTGTATGTCCCAGTTCTTCCTTCTTCTAAGTCCATTTCTTAGGAAGCAGTATTCTGGCTTAGCATAAGACTGAGAAGAAACATACAGTAGAGGAAGAATGAAAAAGGTAAATGAAATCATCCTTTCATTGCTGTTTTATAGGATCCCGATGGAAATCCATGTCCAATCAGGAGAAGCAGCCTTATTATGAAGAGCAAGCACGGCTGAGTCGCCAGCATTTAGAGAAGTATCCCAATTACAAGTACAAGCCTCGCCCCAAACGCACCTGCATTGTGGAAGGGAAGCGGCTTCGTGTTGGCGAGTACAAGGCACTGATGAGGAATCGGCGCCAGGACGCCAGGCAGGGCTACCTGATTGCGTGAGGCTTCCTGTCCCTTTTCTCTGTTCCTGCTGAGCACAGCTTTCTGAGCCAGCAGGTTCCTATGTCTGAAAATTCACTTCTTTCAAGGGGAAACCGCAGATATCATCTTTTGCAAGGCAGTGATAGTTTTATAAGGTTCAGGTTCCTGATTCATAATTAATTGTAACCTGCACAGTCTTCCTGGGCTTATTTGCTCTAACCTTACAAAGAGCTAACCCAGTTTATGGCCTTTGTGTGTCTTATAGCCTTGCCGACTGAAGGGATTAAAGACATGATTAAACATTTTGCTGGATCATATAAAAGCTTGATTAGCATTTAGGTGAAATCAGGCAGCTCTGAAAGCTTAGATGAAGAAGGAAGGAAAGGTCCAGCAATGTTCGCTTGTAGAAAGTTCCTGGAAGACAGTTGATCTGATCTCATTCCAGGGAGACCAGTACTGTACAAACACATGACCAGTGTTTCTTAGGAGTAAGGAACTGGTGGCCCACAAGATACTACTGAACTGCAGTTACAAGTAGCCTCAGTTCATGACCAATAATTAGGAATGTTTAATTCAGTAGTAAAAGATCACAGCTTCTCTATTCTTGCTTACCTGTTTCCATGTTGGGAAGTACAGTAATGATGTTATGAATGCAGGGTTGGAGGTGGGGGAGGAACAGAATGTAAGATGGCATAATTTTTATGATACATTATAATGTCTTTCCCAGGCCCCAAAGCAGCCAGATGCCACCTTCCTCTTCGGATCTCATGTACCAGCGATCAGTTGGGATTCAGCTAGCTCCACCACTGATGGATCACTACTTGTCCCATGGCATGGAATCAAACATGCCAGTCATAGTGAACACATGTAGTCTGAAGCCAGAGGAAGGGGATGGGGCAGAGGACAGTCATTCCATGCCTGATGGGGAGATGTACCACTACAGTGAAGATGAGGATTCTGAGGGCGAGGAGAAGAGTGATGGCGAGCTAGTGGTTCTCACAGACTAATGTCACAAGAAGCAAGTATGGAAAATAGGGACAAGCCTTTGTCTTCTTTCTAACCTGGAACAATTAATGGCATTGGAAGAAACAAGAGGGTAGGAGCTTGTTAAAGCGGAAACAGACATGGAGCAGTGGAACAATTGTTTATGCCACCATCTGTGATATTGTAGAGTTTATTTCCCATCCATTTATCTTTTGTGGAAAGGGAGGAATTTTGTCTTTGACCTGCTGAATTTACCCCAAGGAAATTGAATATGAATTGACTATGAATCTTGTAACAAATCTGTTATTTTTTCCTACTAAGGTCATTATTCCTGCTAAGGATATCCCAAATCTTCACTGAAGTTAAGGGAACAAGGGATGAAGAATGAGAATTGAAATATCGAGCAGCAGATTCCAGAATCTATAATCTTTGAACCCATCTTCCTAGCAGCTCAGTATTAAGTATTATGTTTTCAGAAATGAAAATTTGACTAGAAAAGTCTTCCTCCTTCCAAATCGCAACTGTGTCTATCTTTTGTGTAGTGTTCAGTTGTGCTGGAATTAGGGGCAGATGCTCTGTGGCTGGGTAGCAATTATGTCTCTTGTTCATTTCCTCTACAGCTTTTTCTCCTTTCCCCATAAAGCTGATATAAAAGCTTACTTTACCAATAGCCAAACAGAGACCTCACCTGTTTACAACCTGGCCAGCTGCATCAGCTTTTATTATCCACCCAATCACTAGCATTCAACCAACATTTGGAGAGCCTTTTCACTTTCCTGAAATGAAACATCTGGGTGGAACACTTATTCCCCCTTCATTCCGGATTTCAACTAGTTCTGCCTTTTCCTCCACTCCAACTTCACTTTGTCCTGTGTTTGTTTTGTTCAATTCCTACTGGCCCTGCCAATAAATTCCCATGGAGCCATTTTTAGCTCTGGACAGAATGAATAGCAACTGAGGTCTCGAAGGCCCTCTTTACCCTTGGCAGCCTTGGCCCAATTTATAAATTAAGCCATGGCCTGTTTCCCTCCTACCCTCGTTTGCTTGACAACGCTCAGTACACACAGGAGAAGAGGACGCCCTGCAACAATAGAAAGCTGACTTGATATTTAAGGGATAAAATGTGAAGTTTCTGAGGCAATCTTTCCAAAATTGTTTTCCTACACGGGTAATAACTCTTTCATGCCCACCCACTAAAACACCAAAGGTGCATAATGGGAATTATAATCCAATATATAGACACCATGTGAAGAGCACCTTCTTGGAAAAGCTATTCTGAAGCATCTTCTGTGAAGGAATAAGAATTCTTTTAAATGGATACTTTTATTGAATTAGTCTAATGATGCTGTAATACAGGGTAGGAAACCTGTGTCCTTCTAGTTGTTCCGAGTTACAGTTCATGCGGAAGAAGATGTTATAATTTAGCAACTTTCAAGGGGTTTGTCCACTTTCATCATTCTGGTTTATTGAGCCTCTGGTAGGCTTCAGTATATTTGTAAATTCGTGTTTTCCTTACATTGAACTCAACACGCATAGTTTGCTGTATAAGTACTTGTTTGCTTATCATGCTCAAATCATCCAAGTTGAGTGTATAATGTATTTGAGTGGCTTCTTTCATCTCCTTCTTACTCTTTATCCTTTAGTGGCATTAGTAAAAGCAGCAGTCTTGCCCTGGGTTAAATTAGCTAAGCATTCTTGGTTAATGATACACCAGTGTCTAGCTTCAGTACATGGAAAAAACAGTGATGAGAGGGACAGAGAATGTACAGGGTCATGATATACACGTGCACAGTTACGTCTACGATGTATAAATTATGTACACTTGCAAACATTTTTAACATTTTGCCCCTGCCCCTTTTAGATAGTCCTTTAAACATTTGTGTACACTTCCATTGGATTTTAAATCTCAGCATGGGGATCTTTTATTTTCTAATTTCAGAAATTGTAACATCACTGAGAAACTAAATTGGGAGTTCTTAAAGTAAACATGTTATACTTCATTTTTTGACAAGGTCTCCTTTTTATGTTAAGGTGACCAAGTTGTTAATATAACACACTGTTCTTCATAATTTGAGACCAGATATGAGATCATGGAAGAAATTTAACCTTGCCAACATCATGGTATCATGCCCATTGCAAGATGAAGCATAACAGTATGTGCGTATGCAGAGATGGTGAATGACAAGTCCATTTATCATTTATGGCAGAAAAGTAAGGATTGAAAGTACCATACACACTGTTTGGATTCACCCTTAGTCTAATATTACAAAAAGCCCACTAGCATCTTTTTTGTACTCTAGTACAAGTAGATACGGCAAAAGATCACTTTTTTTTTTGCATTATTGATAACTAGGAAGTGATTAATGAGATACATACCTTACATTTTAGAGGATTTATGCACCCATTTCATTCCTTACAAACCCCTGAATATTGGTTTTTGATCTCACCATGCCTGCCAAAACATAATGCAAATCTTCATGTCTGCCAAAACATAATGCAAATCTGATATTGACAGAAGTTTCATGCTGAGCATGTGAAGCATGATTTTTCTTGTAACAGAACAGTTGTCACTTTGAAATTTGATCTTAGTCTGTGTAGTGTCATCACAGAGTTTAGTGTCACTGTAAGACACTGCACCTGAGGTGTATCTGGATAGAATCAAATTCTGTTTTTATGAGAAACAAAAACTTGTCTGGCATTCTTTCATGACAGCTTTTATCATTTTGTCACATTATATGTGACATGTCCCTATCTAGCTTAAATAAGTCAAAACTACCTGCACCTGTCCAATTTATTTTCCTTTATTCTAACTTTGAAAAGAAGAAAATGCAATTATATCTTCTGAGAGGAAGAGGATCATTTAGTTCATATGTAATATGCAACATGAGAATGGGTACATATTGTTTTTTTTTATCCCGGGATCCCTCTATGTGTTAGATTACAACTCGCATCACTTCCAACACCTTAATGGGCATTTTGGGCAAGTGTCATGGAGTTATAGTCTAGCATCTGGAGAGCATCAAGATAGATGAATGGCTTTGATCTATATTGTTTCCCATTTCTTCAGTTTTT
The DNA here is from genome assembly GCA_027560395.1 of Boaedon fuliginosus. Lineage (NCBI taxonomy): Eukaryota > Metazoa > Chordata > Lepidosauria > Squamata > Lamprophiidae > Boaedon > Boaedon fuliginosus. Next base: position 193,955 of record JANHGC010005846.1, on the reverse strand, counting down.
CATAATCCTATCCCTTTCCACTGTGCTCTAGCAACTGGCTGCTGCTTTTTGTTTTGTTTTAAAAAGTCTGTACATATAGATAGAGCTTTATTTTGTTAATAAGACTAGTATCTTAACCTGTATATTTCAACAATCTTGTTTATAAAGGGTTTTCTTTTTCTTGGTACAATAAAGATGTTTTGGAACAGAAATCTATGCTAATTCTAGTTTTGTAAAATTCACTTTGCTACCTAACCCATTATGACTCTTCCTTTTAACATTTAAAGGCTGTGTAGAAATGATGATTAGTCTTTAAAATAGAGAACATACATGATGCTAGACTTCCCCTGAATTATCTGCAAACATTGATGCAGTCATTATGCAGGTTTACTTGGAAGAAACCCCAGGAAGTTCAATAACATTTACTTCCAGGTAGGTTTGTGTAGGATGAAGCTTTAACATCAGTCTTCCATGTGTTTACGAGGTAGTAAATTCCACTGTTCTTAAAGGGGCTTATGTCCTTGAAAGTATATAGTATAGTTTTTTACAAGTGATAAGGCCATTAACGTTTACCATTCCCTCCATCTACATGATGATGCTATATCATGCTTGTTCATGCTAATGTGTTTTAAACATCGAAATCTCAAGTCTATTATCCATGGGATGAAAAATATATTTTTGAAATCTTTTCATCAAGGTATCTTATTCTCAGATTAAAACTTTAGAGAGGAGACTGCATAAATGTTATGAGTATTAAAATAGTTCTTTTTAAACAAATGGTCTCTTAGAAAGCCATTTGTGATTAATTTCAATTAATATTTAAAAAATAACAGATTGGAGTGCTTCATCTTGTCTTCCTGATGTTCAAGATTCCTTGTACCAAGCTACTTCAAATGAGAGAGGTTTATCTCATAGGATCTACAATATTTTCTTTGTTTATAATAGACAACTCGGGCCCTCTTTCTTTGCTTTGCCAGTCAGATACTGCAATCCATCAATATAAGAGTTGCTGCAGCAGTCATAAGCCTCAGCAACCTCACGGTATGTATGTTGGCAGTCGTTCAAAACTTAACATGACAGAGATAGTTGGCTGTGTCATCTGGATCATTAGTGTCTTTGGAATGAGAATGTCTCTGCTGTGGCGCACTATGCAGTACGGATCCATGGACTTATTTTCTGGCCGATTTGAAAGATAGCACCTGCCTGGCAGAAATGACCTTGAGCAGGTGAATGATACTGGGAAATCTCTTGAGGGAAACGGATCTGTCTTGAACATTGGCCCAAACACGTAGTATGATTGTATCCCAGATATTAGGTTAGTAGCTGCTACTTCTTTCTATCCCTTCCAAATCAAATCGGTTAAACATGACATGAAATAATACTACTTGTGTAGAATATGTATTGGAGTAGAAGACAACAAGGATAGAGAATCTGGAATCCTTTCGCTGCTGCTGAAGCAGCTCCCAGCCTAATTCAGCTACTGATTTAAACAAATGAACTAACAAAGGACAATAAGCTGCATAATATGAATAGTTGATTACTCAGAAACAAAACATCTTCCCTCCAGTTTTTAATTTTAACATTGGCTTTATAGATAAAAAGAGACATTTGGTGTTTAAAAGGTTCCTTTTTGTCATTCAAGAAACAAAGTCCACCGATTTGACGTGTACCTGTAGGAACACACAGTTCATTCAGTATTGTCAGCAACTATCATAATACAGAAAAATCTTGTATTGTTTATGTACATGGAACAGAGTACATGAAAATTGCTAATAAGAAAATTAGTGGTGCCACATACAAAGAGAGATGTGCTGGCATCTACACATTTTAAAAAAAATAGCAAGTCACTGAAGTAGCCAACTAAGAGATGTGGACTAATCCTTGAAAGTTTAGCCTAACCAGTTCATTGCTTGGTGGTTGTGCATGAACTGGGAAAGCTCTGCCCATATTAAAGATACCTTTGTTGGCTTTTACCCTGTTACCTCAGCTTGCTCAACTGTTTTGCTCTTGAGACAAGCACCACAGAAAACAATGGTTCTGAAAAGCCCTAAAGCTTCAAAGCAGTCATATATTTCAAACAGTAACTACATCACACAACTATGCAATGAGATTTCTTGCAAGTACACAACACTACATACACAATGTCACCCACACCGCAATCTTGTGTTCAGATAACTAGTCAGGCTATGAAATCGAGTTCCCTTCGGGTGAAGAGAGGCGGGGTATAAATATGATAAATAAATGATAAATAAATAAATAAAATCAATTTTTCATGGTACAAAAATCAAACTGTAAAACTTCATAAATTGCTTGATTCTGACTATATGAGGATGAGTAGAGATACATCAACACACATCAATATGGAGTGTTGGGATGTTTCTGATGCCTCTGAGATAAGGCCAATGACTGTGTTCAGGCCTTTATAAGAGTTTGCTGGTATGCTGTGATTGTTTTAAGAGCAAAATTATCTACAGAGATGCCTATTTCATACTGACATATCCATATACTTTAATCTTGAGGGGGGAAATGTATTTTACTATTTTTAGGTAGATCTAAATACCCTCAGAAGCTTTCACCTCACTATGACATCACATAATGAAAGAGACTGTGCCTATTAATATGTCAACACTGAGAACATGACAACTCAGTACAATTGAATTCCTTTGAAGAGGAAGGTTGAAATAGACTTGCTGTATAAGTTCACTTGTTTCCTAAAACTTCCTATTATGTTATTCCTTTTATTTTCCCTAGCGGACAGCATGCATATTATATGATCTTGTGAAGATTAGCTTGCCAAAAATGCTCTGAGCAATTCAGTGTTTAAAAACCATTTTAGCTTCCACACGAATATTCAGTATGCACTAGCTTGGGAAAATGCTAATCCTTGATTTGAAATTACTTTTTCTTAACAGGCTATAGTATAGCCGCTATACAGAGAGTGCAAAATAGATCCTGACAGCATCTATGCTGTCCAAGGTTCCATCTTGGTTTGATGGGTGGGGGTGTCAAAGACAGCTTAAGCCTCCTACTTGCTTAGAAGACGGGGAATTATATAATTTATGACACTGCTCCATGAGGCTTTGATAGTTTATGCTGCTCCAGCAATCCACGCTTTGGCTCCAATTTCTACATAGTATATTATTTCTGAAAAAGCAGATTCGTTAGCTAGAAATTCAAATAAAAACATTTCCATTTTTCAGTCAGGGTTAAATGGGCAAACTCTTTGCCCACTTGAACCAATTCCATGGCGCTCCACTTCCACTACCTCTTGCATGTGAAAGCATCATAACACACGTAGACACGTAACACACTTTTCATCTGCTTTTTTCCTCCTCAAGAGCAAAGACAGCTAAAGGCAGAGAGTGAAGAGATGTTGCTGCTCAAGATACAATTTATGTGCTCCCTTCTTGATTTGATGAAGGAAAGAGATTGGCCATTCCTACAAGGGCTGTAATCTGGACAATTGTGAGCCATTCTGAGATTGTTTGGGAGCAAAGTTGACTTAACATTTTTTGTACTATCCCTTCTAAGAATTTCCTTCACAGAGGTCCCTGCACCCAGATAGCTTCTAAATATGGATAAGTAAAGTTTATCACCCAGCCTAATAATCTTGAAAGGCAAAAAATAGCACGATTTATTTTTTCCTGCCCTCCCAGTGAATCAAGGACAGATACGGTGTAGATGATTACAGGTTCTTTGTAGATGAACATCTAAGTTCAGCACACTACAAGCTTCTTAAACTTTCCAGTTTGAGGCTAATCTCTCCCCACCCCCCATATACACCACATGATGAAGCCCTTTCCCTAGTATTTAACTCACTTTTCTAGCTCCACCCCATTGTCTAAACTATTGGGTCATTCAGAATCATCAGTAAGGCTGCTCCTTTAAGAAAAACATGGAATTACAATGCTATAAAAATTGTCTAGGTTAGAAAACCTGCTACTCAGAGGAAGAAGAGAAATGGTTCACAAGCAGCCCTTTGTAGCTACAATACTGGTTCAAAAGAAAGGATGAATTCATTGCTCTTTGATGCCCTCTGGAGGCCTGTCAGAATACTTTTCCCTAGAGAAGGTTTATCTCTGCTGGATCAGAGGTGAAGGAAATTTAGCTATGGCTGAAGGATCTGGTCTTTTTGCCCTGGGGAAATTCTCAGAAGGAACTTTCTGGGTCTGAAAGTTCTAATGTCTTCTTGTGTCTCCTGACTGGCATGTTGTGGTTTTGGAGATTTATTCAGAAGTGAGCATCTTGCTTGTAAGAGAGATGGAGGGAAGGAAAAAGTGGGAAAAGCAGACTTTTTAATGAGAGGGCCAGAAGGCATTTGTAAGACAAGGCAAAGCAAGCAGGACATCTTTAAAGAAAAAGGCCTGCAAAAAATTGACCAAGGAGGTCCTATGTGAATTAAGAAAGGGAAGAAGGAACGGGAAGTGTTTTGTAAGAGGGATAGAAGCATAAAAATGAAGTCATGTTTTTTTATTTTCTGCACAAGTAAGGCGATTTATGCTACTCTTGATCCTTGATCCTTTCTCCACAGCTGTACTCTGCTGATCCCGCTCATTATATCCATCCCATTAATCCATTTTATCCTTCACATCCCCATTATTTGAAAGGATTATATATAAACAGATGTCAGTCCCATTATAGAATATGAGATCAGAAGAACTGAGATGGCAGAAGTTTATGTATTTTGCTCATGATTGTTGTAAGAAATGGCCATGGACAAGATCTTATACATTCGTTCTTCACCTGTATTTACATTCACAAATTACACCTGTCTCTGTATAAATCCCCCATAATGCATTGTCTATACTGGCTATTGGGAGTTGAAGTCAAATTCACTTGAAGGATTTCAAACCATGCTGGTTAGATTCAGTGAGGTTTAGTGTGGTCCTATCATAAGACATAGGGTTTGGCCAATTTTCACAAGATCAGTTCTGTAAGTATTATTTACCAAATAACAATAAATAGCTACATTTATAAATAGGAAACATCAAAGAACTACTTCAGTTCTGTTTCATATCCTTAACTCAATTTAGAGGACATGTTCGTAACGCTTAGGGATACCCTATAATTAAAAAGCTGCCCTGCTTTCTACTATCCATTTGGGGAGCTGGTATTAACTGAACATTAATGCAATAAAGACCAAGGTAGTTGTTCTTGATAGTGAAAATGGAGTGAATGATTGCAAGTTATGTGTTACAGTTACATAGCTAAAACACCACAGGTACGTGAACAGGTCTTGCTAGACTCTTCACTATAGATGCAAAACTAGAAAAATAAATGTTAAGGTGTATGAATGTGACCAAAAGATAGTGAGTATGGTCTGTTGTGAAGAATTGATGCTTGTCAAAAGAAGCAAAGAGAGGTTGCTTGTATCCTGCTCAATTTGTCACACAGCTGTGAGAGTTGGGTATGCCAAGAAAAATATAAAAGTGAGTTGAATGCATCAGGAATGGGGTGCTTAAAATATATGTGAAGTTAAACAGAGATGGAATATGGAATGAGAGGATGCTCATTGAATGTGGACTGGACAGAAAAATGAAGGAGTATGTGACGATGGCTTGGCCATACAGAGAATGAGTGAGGATCAAATCTCTTGCTCTCACATACACACACAATGCACATGAAGAGTGAATGGGTTGAGAAAAGGGGTAAGACCAAGATAGTGACTGAATGGAATGTTTTGAAAAAAAGAAGAAAGGCAATATAGCAAGGCGGAAAATGTATAGAGATACTTAATGAATCAGGGTTAAAGGTTGGATCAGGAATGCAGACAATGTAAACATACAACTGTTTTTACCCAATTGTTCAAAGGCTAACAAAAATTTTAAAAAGCAAAACATTTCTACAAAGGAGAAAGGAAGTAAATACTATCCAAGCACATAAATGTCTGAGACAGGAATAAGGTAGTCTTATGTTGACTGGTTATTTTGGACTACAATTCCGTATCTTACCACCAGGAACATGGGCTGTAGCTTGTGGGAGTAAATGCAAAGCTTCTGGCAAATACTGCCTTGACTGTCCCCTTTCCTAAGGATACTAAATGCCCTCTCTTGACAGCAATTCTGCACCAGCTATCCTACTATGAGGAAACTACAGGAAATCAGATTCTAGGAAATTAATTATAATAGCATTGCAATTACAAGCCTGCAGGAGGCTTATTGTTTCCATCTTTGCTTCAAAGTACAAATTCAGTGAACATTCGATCATTTAAGTTCATAACTAAGCTAAAGAGACTTCATAGGAACTGAGAGGTCATCTGTTTTTAATTCTAGTAATTACTTGCTGAGTAAAATAAAAACCCATCTGATAGAAAATGTGGATAAACGAAAATTCGGATTGTAAAATGACATGTTTTCTATTGATTACAGTGCCTCAGATAGAGATCCAAAGACTGATGCCAAGTTTCATTCCCATTATGCCTTCACACTTCAGTTTTATCCAGTCATAGGGCAATCCAGAAATGCCAATCTACTTCTGACTGGAGAACCCATCGGGGGTATGCATAAATGTAGTCCTTTAACCAAAGGAACTCAAATGACCTTCTTGAAGATAAAGCACCATAACACTGAGAGCTCTTTGCAACTCATAAAGGATCTTCAGGTTGGTTCTAGTTTCCTGTTCCACAATCTGGGTATAAAGAGTATACAATTTATTTATATACAAGGTAAAGTTGGAAAATAAAAGGATTAGCTGAAGGAGACCAAACTATCTATGTCATAGTTTATACCAATGCAGTCATAAGGTTTTTCCTCTTTGCTGTATGACTAAAATAGCTTCAATTTGGTCTTTAGATAAAAGGAGTCTTCAAATTCCAGAGTTCTTAGCCAGAGGAAGGCTGGTAATTTTGTAGTTACTATCTGAATCTGCTGGATGTGTCCAGGTAGCAAAAAGCTGCACTAAATTGGTAAGCAGGTAGTAAACTTGGGTAAAAACCTCATTAACAGATTTTATTGACGTGCTTTCTTTTTCCTGTGCTACATCAACATGAATTACACTTTCCTACTTATATATGTGTTATTAAAATGTTTAGTTTCATGGAATTCACCTTCTCAAAATACTGAATGGCACAATGTAATATTACAGAAGACCCTACGGGCAAATCAACACATTAATGGAAATGCAATCATCTTTGTACCATTTGGGACAGGATGCAATTTTGTGGTGGGGAGAGATGAGTAAGCTTCTTTCACATATGGCCATACAATAACAGAGTACTGCATAAACTTGATACATCTATTCTTTACAAAAAAGTACTCTGTCTTTTGTGCTTTCATCATATTAGGATTTAGGTAGTAACATCTGCTCTCTTCAGAGTAGCACTGTGTGAATTATATGCACACATAATCTGAGGTTGCCTACATTGTTTGACTTTCAGAATATAGGTGTTGAAATTGCCCACAACATCTAATACAATTTTCAGCACAGAGCTCTCTGTTGCTAGTTAATAGTTCAGGGAGGCCATCAGCTCAAAGCTTGACCAAAGTTGTAATATCTCTTTAAGGCCTGGGACTTTCCCTGAGTCTAAATGTTCCATATTTTAAAACTGATGCATGTGGGAATATTTATTCCACCTTCAGGGTCTCAATCTTTTAAATCATGGATTTTCTCTCCACCCATACATGTAGAGAGTGGAGAAAATCTCAAAATGGATTCTTTCAGTGTTGTAAAGAGATGCTATTGTTTCTTCTCCATTCTCACAAACCAAAAGACCACAATTCCATGTTCTTGAAAAACAAAAACAAAACTCTTGTTACTTTTCTTTCTTCTGGCCAAGGAACAAAAGTGTCATCCAGCAATAACCTTCAAGGCTATACAAATCTCTAAGCAAACCTTCTCCCCAATTGGCCACCCACATATTAAGCCCAGAAGCCCTTGAATCTTTCCTGCATATGCCCCAGAAACTCTTGCCAGCAGCCATGTGATAACATCACCTTCTGAAACCAACATGCAGCAGCCAAGTTCAGGGGCTTTGTTGAATTTTTTGGCTTTGTGGAAGGTGTGCTTTTCTTTCCCAGCCCTGTTTCATGATGTCTGACCACTCAGCACTGCAGGAGGAGAGGGTGGCAGGTGCTTTGCACCAGAGAAAATAACAAGTGGAATCTTGAGAACCAGAAGACTCTTTGAACTTCAACCTCACTTGGACATTTGAAGGGAAGTCACCACAGGTTTTGTTTTAAAGTACTGCTTAAATCTTATGTCTGCGTACCTGCATAGCAATACAAAGATAAACATTTGTTATGTATAATAATAGGAACATTGTGTACCTATTAATTTTGTAGTATATCTTTGGTGTCTACGAATGGAAAATTATGCCAAAAAAGTTGCAAATGTCCTGTCAGTACAGTGTTTGTCTTCTCACATACATCTACAGCACTTAAACACTGAATTCTTACATGGCTACTTCTCATGCGTTTATATTTACATTTTTTATAAACATCTTATTTTGATAATTCACATAGGATGCTCATAATGGGATGATTTTACATGCCGTTGTAAAAATATCATCAACAATAATAAGGTATAGTGATGAAATTATTAGGCTAGGACTTGAAATCAGGGATCATATTCTGACTTAGATATGGAGTTTTTAGGTGACTTTGAACCATCTAAATATCTATGGAATTGAGAAGCTTCTAGGATGAGAAGCGAAATGTCTTCAAGAAAAAACAAGTCCAGTTGCCTTTTGAAAAAGCACCTTTGGGATTTGAACCATCTAGTTAACTCTCAGCCAAAAGTATGAAATTATAGGAACAATTAAAAAATAGCGTGAAGCAGGTTATATGCAAACCACACCTTCCATGTCCAACATGTTGCTAATGCATCAGATTTGACCTAATCTGGAATTCTGGTCAAAATTATTCTAAATCCATGTGTCATTTCATTTCCTGTCTTGATTCTCAAATCTATCATATAATCTACGTGTGGTTACCTCTAAATTTCCCATTACATGAAGAGTTTCTCCTGCATTAAAAGTTTTTTAGAATAATCATAAATGCCCCAATTCCCAGATAACTGAGTGCCCAATAATTCTAGGAAGTATTTTCTAACTAATATAGATAATAAAAATCATCAGTTGTGCTGCTCCAATATGAGACTGGAGCAGCACAGCCAATGAATTGGTATGCCCTTAAGGTATTAATATGCATTTATCTCAGCTTTTGACCTTTTCTTTGAAGTCTAGACTTTCAATCAAAAGTGAATCTCTTTAAATGTCCCAAATGTACTTTTAAAAACTAACTAAACTTTGTTTTTTTCCTTGAAAATGTTTCACTTCTCATCCAAGAAGCTTCTTGGATGAGAAATGTTTTGAATGTTTACCTCAAACATTTTGATCCCACCTTTGATTTCAGGATGGGTTTAAATGCATTATCAACTAACTACAGTAATAAGAAAAAAGACAAAGGCTACATCCTAAGCTCACTTTTACCTAGGAGTAATTGTCTTAGCTGAGAAAGTTCATAAAATACCAATCCCATGCAAGATTATTTGGAAATGATGACAAATATAGGTGATTGGGAATGTACTGTAAATATAAACTTGCAAAAATTGCAGGAAATTTAAAATTAGCAGACTTTGTTCAATGTGTCACAAGGCAACTGAGGACTATGGGAAAGAAGGCAAAGCAGGTTATTCATTTATACATTTGGTTTCATTTTATCTTTCTCTTCATTTCATCTATATTTAATCAACCATGGTAAGGATTATAATATGAAGACCATATTTAGGATGTGAGACAGAAGAGTGAATGACATCAAGGAAAGAATCAGGAACTTCTATTATTTTTCAAAAAGCTATTTGTTAGTTATTTTTTTCTTATAATGCATTGAGACTTTATCTTACTGCAGTATAGTGTAAGTTTCTCTAGCCCACCTTTGAAAATCAAAAAGTCATTAAGCATAAAAATATTTCAATCATTGCCTTAAAACTCATGAAAACAGGCAACAATCATGAAACTCATGAAAAAAGACAAATTTTTGGAAGGCATAAAACTGACATATGGCATAGAACTGACAGGTCATTAACACTAAATGTGTTTAATTTCTAGAAAGAGAGCTTATTAAACTCTAACCAAGCTGGAAACATGGAACTCCCACTTCTATTGCTAGAGGGATAAGATAAACAGGCTATCAAGACTTAAAATCATCACAAGGTTTTCATATTACTTTTATGTAAATAAACCTCACAGAAATGTTCTTAGGTAAGTTTTATGTGACTGCAACCATAACATTTTACGCTGATGATCAGGACCCTGAACCAACATAGGAGAATGATTATCACTGGCATCTCCACTCCCTCCACCATGCTGGGCAGACCAAGAAACAAACAACTAGCATCTTGTTTGTATCCTGTCAGTGCAAATAGAAATGACTCACCTGGCAAAATTAAAGTCTATCGTAGAGAATTGGGCTTGGATCAGGCCCCAGCAAGCCCACAGAAAATGGGAAGCCTGAGAAAAGACAACAAAATCAGAAAGATGTCTTTGAGAAGTGTGAGTGGACATATTAACATGTGACAACTTAATTCTATATGAGAGAAAGTATGTATTTGCACACACCAAAGAGTTCTCATTGCATCTGGTATCTGCAGAGACAGTTATTTACAGGTGGGAAGGAAGGAAGGGAGGGAGGGAGGAAGGAAGGAGAAAATCAGCACAGAAAGGCAAAACAGTAGTTAGTATTTGGGAAAACTTGGGAATACGTGGAACTGTGATAGTGGAACAAGCTAAAAACCACTGAAGAATAAACAAAGTCATGAGTAGGATGAACAAAATATAGCACAAAAATATCTGAACTGCATCCAGCTAAATTTGTAGCTATGTGGTTTTGATGTTCTTCAAAATCTTACACTGATCTAAATTAAACAGGGAATAATGACTGTTGTTGAAGTTACATGGTCATGGTTGCAAACATTCAAATTAGATTGCTCCTAGAACTGCAGGGATAAGAACCTTACACAGATTGATGCAAGTAAAAGCTGACTTTTACAATGTTAGTCTCCACTCCTAGGCAAACAATTTTTTTTGCCTAGGTTTAGGCTACAGGGTAGAATAAATAGTTACAGAATACCCTCTTCTAACAGAGTGCCTTCCAAATAAATGAATTTCAATGGCCAATTATCATATTGGCTATGGAATATGACAGCTGTTATCTAAAACATCTAGAAGACATCAGGTTGATCTATAGATAAGAATAGCTAATAGATGAAGTGATGGAGATTAGAAAACAAACATGATGCTGTGGCTTTCTTTTTAATTAATAAATTAATATAAATATAAAAATTACATTGGATTAATGTGACTTGGACAGCTTCAGTTTTCAGTGCATGCATAATAGTCTCTCTTATTTTATCCACCCTTCAATCATTTTCCAAATACTCACCAAAGCAAACTGGTTCACTTGCACATAGAGACTCTCCAGTTCTTCTTCAGATACTGCTCCACTCCCTCCTCTGCTTTTGTTTCCTTCTCCCTGGTCCTCCGGGCTTAGTTTCTTGTAAGACTGCAAGTAGTACCTCAGCCATTGCAATTGGACTTCCTTGCATGGATATAAGCTGTAATCGACTTCATTGAGCCCTGGGAGCAGAGGACTCAGTACAATCAATGTCAGACTGGATGGAAACAGGTTAAACTGAGTCCAGAAAATACGTGGGCTTAAATTTAGCCAGACTGTTGGGAAGTTTGAATTAATTTTAAGATTTGCATACCCCAATGCATTACTGTACTATTGTTGCATGTTAAATAAGAAATTACAAGTCACAAGGTTACAACAGAAGAAGGAAAAATAAGTTTGTAGAACTTCTCTTAAAGTTTCTGTTGTTATTTGAACAAACTGAAGGAATTTGACTGGTGGAACCAAGGAGAGAGATTTAAGAGGAGAAGAGGCTGAGAATGGAAATAATTAAATGCTTGAGAGAAGAAGTCTAATGGATAAGCTGTTATTTCATATTGTAGCTTGTTACAAAGAATGAATGTGGGTGTTTATTCAAGGAATGAATAAAAGACCCAAACTAAGAAAAGCTTTGAATCAATGTAACCACAGCTCAATCCTTTCTTCCCATTGCGTTTCTTCCTTTTGTTGAGCTTCACATCAAGCAGAGGACATCAAAGGTCTAACCAAACAATACTTCATTATTGGACTATAAAAGTAAATAAGGATGGACCTATCCTAATTTCTCTTGGAATAAAGCTCCAAACATTACAGTATTGTGGAAAACATCCTGTATACTACATCCGCCAGCGTAGCCTCTCTTTCAGGACTCCTGATGAATGTTATAGATTATAAGTGGTCTCACAAGGGAGGAAGCAGTCTTTGTGATATTCTGGCCCAAGCCATTTATAGATCTAAAAGAGCAACCTTGAACTGAACTTAGAAAGTATTGGGAATAGCTGTTCTAAGCCTGGTAATACTGTATATCTATATCTATAAAAGAGAGATGGAGTGCGGATGGGAGTTTGTATGTGCTCTATACAAACTTTCAGTTCAAATCTACCTCAAATTTGGCAGATAGGTAAAAAAGGGTAATAAGATCAGCACTGTCATGGTCTCCAAAGGGTAGGGGCTGTTTTTGACCCCTTTTTTGGGGTGCAAACATGAAACAAGCAGCAATTCTCCACTGCGCATGTCCAGATTTGAAACGGAGCCGGCATTCTGAAAGTAGTGAGTTGCAATGCCTGTGCTCCCGGCGGCCTCAATTGCCTCAGATCCCCTGGCAGGTCTGTCGCAACGGCAGCACCTTCGGTCAGGCCAGCCAGCCTTTTGCCACACTCCTGGCTGGATTCGTAGTCCATGGTCATGACCACAGGGGTGTAAGCAGCAGCCAGGAAAACGGGGTGGGATACTCACGGTCCCTTTCCCTGCAGGCTGCTTCCACCCCCCTGGTCGTGACCATGGACTACAAAACCGTCCTGGAGGGCAGCAAAAGCCTGCCTGCCCTGACTGAAGGTGCTGCCGCTGTGACAGACCAGCTGGGACCTGAGGCCATTGAGCCCAGAGTTGCCAGGATGCTGCTGGCCACGTGGGCATATAAGTAGAAGCCGAGCGGCAGGGAGGCCCACAGACCCCCATGGACGCCCTGCCCCAGCAGCACAAGAGAGCTGCAGACCCCTGAGGACCTCAGAGGGGCTCAGCTGCTTCTCGCCACCCTTCCGCTTGGGAGAGCCTTTGCAGGCTCTTTGGGCCCCTCCATGCACTGACAGAAGGCATTCTTGCCTTCCCCAAAGTGCTTCCACTGTTGTAATTTTGTCCTACCCAAGAGAAGACATCCTTGCCTTCCCCAAAGCTCCTACATGGCCACAGGTGGTCTGGGGCAGAGGTGAGTCCCATGGGGAAGAGGTCTGAGAGCCAGGACCTTGCCCTCTACGCTGGGCCACTGCTGCCCTGGCCAGGTAACCTGCAGCAGAGTGGCAGGCGGGGGGGCAGCAGGAACCCCACACTTGTCCTGGCCCAGCAGTGCCATGGTGGAGAGAGCGAGGGCCTGCCTCTTGGAGCTCTTCGCTGTGGGAATCACCTCCGCCCTGGACCGCCTGTGACCATGGAGGAGGTTTGGGAAAGGCAAGGACATCTTCTCTTGGGTACAACAAAATAACAACAGTGGAGAAAGAGGGTGAGGGAAGAAGATGATAAACACAATGAGGAAGAGGAGGAAGGAAAAGGAGGAAGAAGAGGAGGGAGATGAGAAGAACATGAGAAAGATGAGGGGGAAGAAGACAAGGACTGGAGGAGGACTGGGAAGATGATGATGAACAGTATGAGAAGGGGGAAGAAGACGAGGAGGCGGAAGAGGAGGAGAGGGAAGAACAGGAGAGGGGGGAGAAGATGAGCACTCACACTTACCCGGCAAAGCCAGGTAATAAGCTAAGGAAAGAGGGAGGAAGGGAGAAAGGAGGAGGGAGGAGAAAACACAGAGGGGAGAAGTGAGGGACATAAGGAAGGAGGGAGGAAGGAGGGTAAGATGGAAGAAGGTTGAAGGAAGTTGCTAGTCCAATTAAAAAAAAAGAGCAAGGCCGGGTCATCAGCTAATAGCTTCTAAAGTATCTACAAGACCATCTGTTACACTATTACACTACCAGAATTTTCCAAAACCTTTTCAAAATCATCTTCACAGGGAACAGTGATTGGCAGCAAAGTGCCAATACCTCAGTATATGTTGTCAAAAGCAACACCTGGAGGAGATTTGGCTGGTTTGAGGCTTTCTTTTCTTTTTTTGCCCACATCCAATTTCTCGCTGATTTCAGATACAGGTTTAAAAAATTTTCCTTGAAAAGACAATTCTGAATTGTCCAGCCAAAGCTTAATTATAAGGCACAGCTCTGAATTATCTTCTCCTCTGGCATTACGCAGATATTTCTGTTTTTTAAAGGACAAGATAAGGTCCTGAGGGGAACTGTGAAGCTGAGCAATATCCAAGATTGTGTTCTGGAAACATTTAATCAAATGCCGCTGGAATCAGTGCAAAATAGTGCCAAGTTCTACGTATTTTAAAAGATTTGTTAAAAGTCATTCAGCAAAATCAAAGGAAGTCCTGTTTCTCAGTGTAGACTATCACACTGAGCAAGCCTGCTTCTCTTCTGCAATCATGTTAATTCTGTTCTAGTGCATAATGCAACTGAAGCAAATAGCCATGCAACCAAGAGCTTGTTCTGAAGAACTGCTGCTGCATGAATCTTTTCTAATAACTTTTACATTTTCCTTCTGAAAATCTTCCAATTTGACCCAGCTTATATTTTATGATCCTTACAGAAGAGATATGGTACATGCTGAGCTGGTAGCAGACCTAATTAGCCATACAGTGATTTCCTGTATTAAAAAACCCTCATTCATCAGATAATTAATATAGTATGGATAATTACATGCAGTTTCTTGAAAAGAAGTTAGTTTCTCAAACCCACCCTTAAAATTTATTTATTTATTTATTTATTTATTTGAATTTATACCCCGCCTCATTTCCCCGGTAAAAATCAGAATTGCTGAAGAGAGAGGGGGAGGATCACGGTAAGGAAATCATCTTACAGTGACCTAAAATGGCTGTTTATATTATTATTTATTCATTTCAATTTATTGGCTGCCCAACTTTGGATGGACTTTTTAAGCCATTTATCACTATGGTTATTCTTGTTTCTCAGCAGTTTGTGATATAAAACACTTTCCAAAATGTAAGAATTAGCATTATTTGAGCTTTGCCTTCCATTCTTTGAATCTGCTGGCAAGCAACAGAGGAATTAGTAGCCCAGAAACAACTCTCACATCTTGGAGCACAATAAGTCAGCACAGTGAGAGATCTGCAGATACTTGGCAGCAGGTTAAAGAACAGTGCCTTTTGTGAGTAATGAGTTGCTGCTGTTACTATTGGAGAAAAGTGATATATAATGTATTTCAAGTTTAAATATAACAAGACATTTCCTGCTTCTACAATGCAAGGAATGTGGAAATGCGGGGGGAAAGGATATCCACTCACCTGCAAATTCATTGAAATGATTCCCAATGTCATATGCTTGGTAATTGTAGCCAGTATATTCATAATCTATGAACCGGACATGACCTGAAAAAATAAAGCCAGAAATTGTTGCAAGTGAGTTCCTAGCAAAGAGACTTCTTCTAAAAGAAAAAAAATGTGCAACTGTCATTG
Organism: Boaedon fuliginosus; assembly: GCA_027560395.1. Lineage (NCBI taxonomy): Eukaryota > Metazoa > Chordata > Lepidosauria > Squamata > Lamprophiidae > Boaedon > Boaedon fuliginosus. Next base: position 178,352 of record JANHGC010005846.1, on the reverse strand, counting down.
TTATCTTGAATGACGTTCTGAATTAACCAATGCTTGGTTTGCAAGGATTATGCACATCTGAGAACAAGGTAACAAACCTTCAACTTGGTTGTAGATGATGTTCTTGCTCAAAAGGTCATTGTGGCAGAAGACGATTGGAGACTGAAGCTGGGAGAGATGTTCTTTCATCCAGTGAATCTCTTCTTCTAGCACCTCTAGGCTAGGAATCTGCATTTCCTGAAGGAAGCTTGAGAAGAAAGACAAAGTGATGCCATGCCCACTGGTAGACAGTAAACCTTTCTTATTGCTAGTCTTATTTTTAAAAAATAGTAAGATTTGTGATACAAGGCTCACTTTTTCTAGCTGCTAGCTCCAGTTAGGAAATAGTAATTAATTATCTATCACATGGATACGAATTTGCCAAATAAATATTTAAAATAGTAAATTTTCACCAATTAAAATTATTCATCAATAGTAATTCTAGCTTTTCTTAAACCACCTCTGATCCTAGTATTCACCCATAGTTAAAAACTATTTGTACCAACATAGCAATTGTTTTACAACAAATTTTCATGGATGTTTTAAGCTTACTTTCTTTTGAAGGCATTTAGTAAAGGGGAAAGCAAACACAATCCTTGTTGTATCATGCTCAGACTTCTTGCCCTTTCACCTATCTGTGCAAGTGGACTAAGTAGAAGTGAAATTGGACATGCTCCTAGAAATCAGTATCTGTTCTTCAGCCAGCCATGCGCACCCCATTGCCTGATGGTGCCACTCACTGGTGGTGAAGGCAGCCAGGCAAGCTCCAGGGATGGGGGGACAGCACTACTGCAGCCAGTGCTGCTGCTTGGGATGGAGCCGCGCCACTGGCAAAGGCAGCCAGGCAAGGTCCTGGGATGGTGCGGGAGGCAGCACAGTAGCAGCCAGCACCACCACCTGGGATGGAGCTATGCTGGCGGTGAAGGCAGCCAGGCAACCTCTGGGGATGGTGGGAGGGGGGCTAGTGTGACTCTCAGGCTTACTTACCCTGGCAGGCAGATCAGGGCCGCTCAACTGGGATGCAGGCACCACGTGGGAAGGCAGCTTAGGAAGGCAAGCCACAGTGCAGAGACTACGTGTGCGCAAGCAAGGATCCACATCATGTGCTATGCTGGGGAGGTGAGAGTGACTGGGCGGATGAGAGGAGAGGGTAGGGCAAGTCAGTGGGCAGGGCAAGCGGCGACCAGGTAGGCAGGGCCAGCCAGAGGTGGTATTTACCAGTTCTCCAAACTAGTTAAAATTATTGCTACTGGTTCACTCACCTGGTCCAAACCGGCTGACTACCACCTCTGATCATATTGTGGGATGTGTCCCCTATAGTAACCTAATGTATACATGTGCTTTAAATGCATAGAAGACAAATAGGCATTTTATTCAGAAGGGAAAAAATCTATTTCAAAATAAATGCTGTTCTTATTTATTGCACAGTATGATTCTAGATGAAATTTTAAACTATATAACTTTTTACTCTAAAGCACGTAAAATGTGTAATAGTCAATTTTTACTGGAACATAAAAGACACTGACTTGTACTCTTTGCAGTCTGAGATTTCTACATTATTCAGTATTAAAACCCAGTTGTTCTGTCTCCTGGCTTTCTATATATGTTGGACTATAACACACCTGGAGAGCATCAGGTTATGGGAGACAATCAATTCTGATAAACCATGTATAAGTGTCCTCAGTTTTCAGCAACAGGTTAGACAAATTCATTCAACAAATGCATGTATATCCTTTCAATTTTGAAAGTTCAAAAACTTTGTCCAAGATCCAGTCATAACTTTTATCATGTGTCTGTGTATTTTAAATGAGAACAAATTTAGTATCTTTCCTTGATTCATTGCTTATCCCAGCATTTTGCACTATATGCTTAAAATAATTACAATGCCATAACTATAATTGTTAACTGTTGTATTTACCAGATATTCATTAAAAAAATACCTGGAATTTGATGCCTTTTTGGCAAACTCCGTTTTCACAATATTAAGGTACTTGTACAATCTGTGCCAAAGACAAGGCTTGGGGAGATTCCCGTTGGTGTGAATCCTGTGCATTTTGGCCATCTCCTGGGCTACTAGCCTAAAATAAATGACAAAGAACGAACAATTCAAGAGCAATACACTACTTTTAATGTAGCAAAAGAGGGAGCCGGTTTCCTGTAGTAGCTAAGGTGCTGGACAAGACATGGGAGATTGGGAACTTCACCTCTCCCTGATCCCTGGAAGCTGTCTGACTGACTTTAGGCCAGTTCCTTTTAATCCAAGACAATGGGCTATTGTCGGGGGAACAGGAGAAGTAACATCCTGCATGTTACTTTGTGTTGAACAAATTAAAGCCACAACAGATGAATTAGAACTCCATACAAAAGATAATTTGGGAATTCTGAGCTTGATTTTTTTTCTTGCAAATCTTTCATTACCAGACTAGGTAACATTATCAGTGCTAATTTGGAAAACCCAGCCAGATCTGAATTTATTTTTGTTTATTTAAGCAGTTTGTCTTCAAAATGTTCCCTAATTTTGGATGTACAAAAAAGAAAAGAAAAAGAAAAAAAAGAAAAGAAACACTACCGGTAATATATCTCCAGCTCATTTCCTGACAACTGAAATGGACCCACAAAAATCAGCAAATATTGTACTCTACTTTCTGTATCCCAGTTGCCATAAATCTAGCATGACAACGTATCTTACTTAATACTCTGGATAGATGGATGCTCTACATCCATTACAAGAACATTTCCCAAATTTAATATATGGGATCTCTGATCCAAGAGAACATTATACAAAATTTTGCTTCAATTTCTAATTAAGTACCAATACAGGAGAATATTTGTGGTTCAGGGTTGAAAGGAGAGGTCCTTGATGCTTTCCCATCTTATTTGTTTTCCTGCACACGTTTCATTACCCAAACTAGGTAAACATCATCAGTGCTAGTGATTGTGCTAACTACAGTACCGTGGTAATTGATCAGAATTATGAGGTATTGAGATTCTCACAAAGTATTACTTTGGGAAAATAGCTTTCTGTTTTACTTTCTTTTAAAACTGCTTTCCTTAATCTAGTACCTCCAAAAAGAGGTGATAGTGACATCTATAATCTCCAGCCTGTATTAAGTCTCCCTTGGGATGATGGGAATCATAGTTCAACCAATCTAAGGAAAAATTGCTTCAGGAAAAAAATCTGCAAAAGAAATACTCCTTGTAGTCTCCTGTGCAACTAATTTGAAGATCAATAAATGATCTAAATAGTTTCCCAATTGTGTTTCCCAGTAAATGAAAATGAAGTTTAAGCATCTTCACTGAATTTCAAACATGCATCAGCTGTAGCCCTTTTTATTCGTTCTTTTTTTTACAGCAGAAAACATCTGGGGTGGGGACAGAGTGGAGAAAGGGGACTTTGGTTGGCGTGTATCCTGCCACAGAGCAAAAAAAGTCTGATATTGAAACACTGTTACACAAAAGCTATGAGTCTTTTGAGCATCTCTTCTTTTCTGTGTTATCTCTAAGACTTTTTAAATTGGGAATGGAGTAATACTTCAGCTATATCACCACAATAGCACTATGGGGCCAAACTAAAAGCAGGGAGCAAAAACCTTTTCCAATTAATAGAAACCGCCAGTTTTATTTATAGATTGGAGCAAGGAAATACACATACCTGAACATACTTGGCTCCCGGATATGTTCTGGCCCCAGAGCTTTCCCTGACATGAATTCATAGCAATATCCATTCTCAAAAGTGCAGAAGAGGTTTGGGGCACAGCCGTTGTCCTGAAGGACTTGGAAATTTCTCAGCTCATTGGCTCGGTCCACAATAAGTTCTGTTTTCCTGCCATAGACCCGCACTAGGACTGCGTCTCTCATATTCTCATCTGTGAAACAAGCCATTAGCTTGTTGGTGATGCCTTCAGTGAAGAGCTTAGACAGGGACAAAGAGAAAGACAGGCTGAACAATCACAGTTGCTCTTAAAGGGTAGTCCAGTATAACATTCAACCATCTGAGGCTTGAGAGTTTTGAGTTGTATATGATGTGAGAAGTCACAAGTTTTGTTTTTGCATTATATGTAAATGGGTCATTATGGATTATTCAACAAACCATGGATTTTTTTAAAAATATGAACCAACCAAAAAAATTAGGAACAGGTTCCGAGTTTCAGCTTGGTTTGTTGTAAAAAAGTACATTTTGGAGAAAAGATTTCCCAAAAAATATTGTGAGATGTTAGTTGCAATAACTAAAAAGGTTGTTATTGCTACCATGTCTTGGACCTTCCACCTTTGAAAATAGATGTTGAAGTCTCTCTCCATTCCTCCTTCCCCCTTGATGGTGCCACCTCTTGGCAGCTAGGTTGCCACTTTGATAGTTTCATTCTTCATAGCTGTAGACAGTGCTGTTGCACAGTGCATTCCACCAGGCCCTTCAATGGCTAAGCTAGGTGTAGGTTAACAAGAGTTGAGAACAATAACTAAAGGACATCTACTGCATGTGTCTGGCCTATGTTCTACAGCCTCCAAATATATTGGACACCCATCTCTTATGCTAATAATAGGAACAATCTCAGGAAGATGATCAAAGGTGGCGATCATGTCAATGTACACTTTGGGACCATATAGTGAGGGTGTTCATCTGTTTATCTTTCAAAGTTCTACTATGGGAAGGCAGCTTAATATAATAAGGTAGGGAGACTGTAGTACACTGGGCTAGGTTGTGGCTCCTAAGGAGCTGCAATTCAACAGCACTTGGAGAATTACAGATTTCCCATTCCTAGTTAAAAATGATACTTAAATCAAGGTTAAAATGACAATTCCTAATAAATTCTAGACAATTTACTGGGCATTCTTGAGCCAGCTGCCACTTGCTGCCTTAGCTTAATGAACTTCACAAGATTGTTTCAAGGGTTAAATGAAAGGAAGGAGGAGAATATGAATGCAACCTATGCAATATGAGTTACATATGCAGTAAATAAATTGGACTTGGGAATTTAACCTGGGACTTAGCTCTTGTAAGCTGAAACTTAGTTAAAAAAGATGTGCAGCACATTCTATTGAAAATACGCATCTATATTTTATATTTGCATGAAAATCAGCAAAGCAGCAGATAAAGGGAGGAAAAAGGAAAACAGGGTATATTGAAACCAGCTAGTTTAACAGTGCAATGGTACATGCTGAATGAAAAGATGGATTCATATTACTGTCATTAATTCTTGTCCTTTGATAATGTCACAGATGATACAAGTCTAATGACAATATTTGAACTTCATGACATTCTAAAATTTAAAAAAAAAACCAAACTCAGAATGAGTTTAGAATGTACAAAGGCTGCATGCATTTTAGTAGAGTTAACTTCATGAGTTAGAAAGGGAAATGTGGATTTTTGAAACAGCCATGAAACAAGTCATTATTTTCCCTGCTCATCTGCACTATGGTGCTGAATGGCACAACAACATAGCCATAAGTGGGATGAGGTAGGTACTAGGAAGGGTGAGAAGAGTAATAGTAATACAGTCTTAGTAACTAATTTGATAGTGTTGTGGGAATTAATTGTTTAGAAGAGTGATGACATTTGGGAAAAAACTATCCTTGTGTCTAGTTGTTCTGGTGCACAGTGCCCTATAGCGGAGTTTTGAGGGTAGAAGTTGAAACAATTATTCTTGAAGAATAAGTCAGAAAATGCACAGAGGGGTTGTCTACTCTTTCCTGAAAATGTCCAGAAGCATGTATGATGTTGTATATATTATATTGCATATACAATCAGATATAGTTTGGAATACAATATTTGAATAGAAAGGATTTTCTTTCCCTTTTGCTATACTAGAACCCAGGCTCACCCATTTAAATGAAATTTGAAAAAAGTCAAGCCTGAGTAAAAGATTTCCTTCCTTCCTTCCTTCCTTCCTTCCTTCCTTCCTTCCTTCCTTCCTTCCTTCCTTCCTTCCTTCCTTCCT
>JANHGC010005846.1:156840-167089 GCA_027560395.1 Boaedon fuliginosus | reverse complement strand
CCATGTTGTAAGCCGCTCAGAGTCCTTCGGGAATTGGGCGGCATAAAAATGTAATAAATAAAATAAAATAAATAAATACATAAGTGCCCTGGATGGAATCTTGAGCAAAGACTTGATAGGTGGCTAAAATTCAAATTCAGTCTCAACATGACTTTTTTTTAAATAAATGCCAAATAACAGATGCATTTTATGAACACCAATGAAAAAACTCTTTCTCTTGCTAGTTCTATATACTCCTTTTGCTTAACATTGCTTCCCATATCCTATTATAACTTGGTCTGTAATTATACATAAACATATGCAATTAAAGCAAGCTGCACTAATCTTATTTATCTCTGCCTCTGTCTCCCTCGTGTTCCTGTTTCTTCTCCCATGTTTTTCTATTGTAAGTTCTTTTGGGAAGGGACTTATCCCTCAATACTCTTTAAAGCAACATGAGCAAAGACAATGTTTCATAAAGAATGGCAACATCTCTTTGCCCTGAATCAAGCTTCAAAATCCCATCTGCTAAAACATGATGAGGAGTCATATATTGAATAACCTTTTCCCAGCAGTCTCAGCTAGCATCAACGAAGTTGAGGGATGATGGGATGTGTTAGAGCAACTTCTAGAAAGCAGAAATTCCTTATTTCTCTGGTAGGAGACTTGATACAAACCTAAGTAAGCTTACCCTACTGCAGGGGTGTCAAACTTGCGTCATCATGTGACATATCATTACTTCCCCCCCCCCTGCACTAAACCGGGTGTGGGTGTGGCCAGCGTGTGATGCTGCGGGCCACAAGTTTGACACTCCTGCCCTACTGAGTTCAGCAGGGCATCTATCAAGTGTATTCATCAATGATGGGAAAACCTTAGGTAGAGTGCCAGTGATGCAAAGTGATAGAATTGTTGTCATGTGTAATAGACATTCCTATGTTTTGCTTCCTCTTGACAATATTCTCTGACGTTTTTTCCCATCTTCTTGTTATTTGCTTTGTTTGCTAGTTTTTTTTAATGTACTGCTCATATAATACATTTTCTTACCATGTCTCTTTTCTACTCTTCAGTTGGTGTTAGTCTCTCCAGTATTCAGTAAGCCTTCATAGCGTACTAGCTTCAGTGCTTCTTCTTCACTGTACTTCATATATTCTTTCAATGTGCTTTTTTCTTATTCAATTGTCTGGTGTACAGGTAACATTCCACACCCACCTATGCTCCTTGTTGCTTAACGGCGTTAAAGGTATCACAAAATATAAGCTGTTCCAAGTAATGCTGCATTTTGCAATTGACGGTGATTTTGTCCTTGCCAATGGTGTTCAAGTGGTACTTCAGATATTTAGGATTGCATCCAAGGCACCTACTGTTATAACTGATACTATTTTTGCTTTCCCTTATTTATTTATTTATTTATTTATTTATTTATTTATTTATTTATTTATTTATTTATTTATTTATTTTTATTTTATTTTATTTTATTTTATTTTATTTTATTAAATTTATACCCCGCCTTCCTTCCCCCAATAGCCTTTCTTCTTTGCTGTAGTTATTCTACTTCTACTTGCAGGTCTTTATATTTTGTCATTTTCTCCAGTTCTTTCTCTTCTATTCTATAGGTACTTCCACACAAACTACCCAGACTATTTTGTCTATTATATTTCTTGTTTATTGAACTTATATACCATTAATATGGCAGAACTAAAGTAAAATATAATACAACTAATAAATACTGGGATCATCAACTAGAGGTGCTAATACTAATGGTCTTTTTGGTTAGTTGAGCATGGAGTCCTGAATGTTACAAGAAAGAAATTTCTCAAATCTGAATGCCCAGGAACTTTATTTTATTGAGCACTGGAGAGAAATGCTTTCAGTTTGCTCAGCTGTAAAAAGATGGGCCACTAAAAGAGGCCAAAGTCTTCAATTTACATAAGCCTTCAATATCTTGATTAAAGTACTTTGCCCAATGGTAGCAGTTTGTGAATGCTGTCAGTGATTGCAATAACCATTCACATAGCAAATCATAGCATGTCACAGAGGCAGAAAGAAGGGCTTATTGTCAGTGGGCTTTTTCCTATCTCCATATTTTTCTCATCTCTTTAGTTTAACCACCTCATTTCACATTCCCCAAACTAAACTCTTTATCCCAATCGTGCAAAAACAGGGAAAATTAAGGGGTGGAAGGATGAGTCCTAGGTATAAGATCTGATCTACAGACAAGAACATTGGAGATGGGTTAATATGAGCAACAGCTCTGGCTTCAGGGACTTGCAAAAGGCCAACATGATCAGGACCAATCTGATTTCTGGAGGAATGATGTTCCCTGGGTGCCATGATAGAAAAGGATCTCTTCCTGGTCCTGCTAGATGACTCTTCAATGGACAGGACCTGTACTATGCTTCTCATGCTGGATCTGATGAGATAGGTAGATAACATTGGGGCAAGGAAATCTCACAAATAATCCTGCCTAATGCCATAAAGGACTTCATAGGTGATCAGCAGTACCTTGAATTGAATCTGGAAGCACAATCTTGTGGAAGCTTGTGCAGCACAGGTGTAACTTGTACATGTTAAGTAGTGCCCATAATTACTCACAGCATGACAGTTTGCACCAGCCTCAGTTTCTGGGTGGTCTTCAAGGCCTGTTTTATGTGGCAACCAAGGCATGAATGATTATAAGGAGAACCCCTACTCCAGAAAAGATGTGGTTGGTGCAGAAACCAAAGCTATGCATGCAGAGGAACAAACTACCCTAGAGAACTCATAGCCTTAGTATTTTTCCCCTGGCTCTTTATAGATGACCTTTCCCATTTATTTTCCCACTGCTTCTTTCTATTTGATTATACTTGACAATTTATAAATTTGTAATGATCCTTCTGCCACAGACTCCCCAGGCTTGCTGAGAACCTGCTTGCTGAGGGCACCCAGCCAAATTGGGTAGACAGTCATAGCCAACAAGCTTGCATCCCTTCAGAATCGCATCAAACAGGGGGTCTCGATATCATTTCTCCCCAGTCAGTAACAGTGATCATAGTTGCCGCCTCCTTTTTTTAATCTGCAGTAGCTTTTATGGTGAGGAGTGATTTTTCTATTAGCCATCTAGCAAAATATTCGTTCAAAAAATGTACTTCATAAATGAATCTGCTGGCGCGTTGGGGCAGGGGGATACAGTGTTAGACAGAACAACAAAGAAAAAGATTTAGGTGTGCTCAGAGCAGATGACTGCAAAATGAATAAACAGCGTGGCCAGGCAATTGTGAAGACAAACATAATTTTGGGATTATTTATTTATTTATTTATTTATTAGATTTATATCCCGCCTCTCTTCCCCAAACGGATTATCACTAGAGTGATCACTAGCAGGAAAGAGGAGGTCCCTAATCCCATAAGGCTTTAGTCAGACCCCATTTGGAATACAGTTCTGGAGACCTCACTTAAAAAAAATTAATAAAATTGAGTAAGTCCGAAAAACACAACAAAAATTTTGCTCAGCTCCGGATTCCTTTGCAAAGTCTGTGGGATGAAACATATCAGGAGAGATCAGAGGAACTGAACTTGTATAGCCTGGACTGGAGAATAGAAGGGAATGGGAGGACACAACTGAAACCTTTAAATAGATTGAGGGTGTGCATAAATTTCTAGAAGATAGTAGTTTCAATATTAAGCAAATATCAAGAACACAGGGACAAACTGACAAGAGGGAGGTTCAAAAGTAATGTATTACTTCACAGAAAGAGTAGTGGAAGCTGAGAACCAACTTCAAGCAGAGGTGGTGAGTCAATCATCAGTAATTTAAGACAAATACATGTCTATCATCTGGCAAAAATTAATAATAAATAAATAAATAAATATAAAATTAAAAATGAATAAATTAAATTAAAAAGAAAACACAAACAAACAACTCAAATGGATCACTGGGACTTTTTCTGCCCTCAGTTTTCTATGTTTCTATGAATAGGTGAATCTTTTTATTTTAGTATTACAAGGTATTAGGATTGGGAATTACAGCAGGTAATGATGCTGTAGCAATAAACCTAATACTTGAAGCTGCTGCAATTTGGTTTGCATCTTCTCAGAAGTTTTCTTTCCCAGATAAAAGGTTTATTTTTTCACCTTGCTCTTGGGAACTGGAGAAAGTGTTTAAAATGTCTCTTGTTAGAGTTTCTAAGTTTATCTTAAGTGGGCCTGCCAGATGATGATGATGATGATGATGATAGTAGTAGTAGTAGTAGTAGTGGTAGTAGTAGTAAGAAGAAGTAGAAGCGTGCAATAGTGCCGAACACCTGTAGCTCAGGTGTAGGATGAGAGTGAAGGTTCGTTCCCTGAGGTTGTGGGTTGGTTTACGAATGTTTCCTTGCCAGGCTAGGTAACATCTTCAGTGGATTTAGGGGATGTCAGTGTCAGTGTTCTTCTGTTTTATAAGGGCTTCAGGTGGTCAGTAGGTCTTGGGATGGTGACCTCACCAAGCCTCTATAAACAGAACACTGGCATGGACATCCCCAAAACTCCCCTGAAGATGTTACCTAGCCTGGTAACGAAGCATTCAGAAACTAACCCACAAGCTCAGAGAATGAACCTTTACTCTCAAGGAGTGTTTCTAAGTTTATTTTATTGTAGGTGGTGGAAGACCGTTTATGCTACACATCATTCAATCACTCAAAGCATCCCTGGCGGCCACACTTCCCAATATGAAAAGGGTCTCCATGGGTTGATGATGTGTTCCTTGGGGATGCGCAGCATGGAAAGCTAGAGTGGCTGAAGACCGAAGAGATAATGCAGAAAAATGATAGACTGGACCATTCACACTGCTCACCTCCTAACTAAACAAACGCAAGAGTAGCATGTTTTATTTTATTCATAAGAATATGATCAGCGTTCTTTCTTGTTCTAAAAGGAACGATGAAAGCAAATGCACTTTCTTCATACTGAATTAGAATAGGTAGGGAGGAAAAAAATAGAACCAGTAGATTTCTCTGCATGTGTGTCACCCAGGACAGGGTGTATTTTCACTTTATCACAACGAAGTGAGCTTTCCCCAAAGGTCTGAGTCCGCATCTGCCTTCCTCGATGGCATTCTGAATACAGCAACATAGCTGCTCAGACTCCAGGGACTTAGTGAAATAGAAGCTTCCCAGAGACCTTCAGCTACACTTGTTTATTACCAAATGCCACTTGTTGAAGAAGAAGAAAAAAAGAGAGGGAGGAGGGGACAGGATCTTGAGCTTCAGCAGGCCCAGGTATATTACTATCTGTGGTGGAAGCCCATCGTTTTCCAACCCCCAATCAAGGGCATATTACCCAAGCCAGGAGGTATTGTTTATAGTATGCATGTCTCAAAAGCACCCCTCACCTTTCTTGGCAGTATAAAACACTATAATAATAAGTCACCCATCGTCTGCTGCACATCCATATCTGCTGCCCAGGAAGGCCCCCCATGTAGGGCAGTGGTTGGTTTGGCCTCTCCAAAAGCTCATGGTGGTAGGGCTGGAAAAGAGCCTTGCTTTGAATCCAGTCACATTCTTGGAAATGGGTGCAGGGGAAAAAAACCAGATCTTCAATATAGAGAAAAATATTTCAGTTGATTTCCAAACTGAGTTTGTCCATACCTACTTGAAAGTGAGGATAGTTCTAGAATCCAGGTTTAGAAGCAGCTTGATAGAAAAGGTATTTCCAAGGCAGTGTTACTCTTTGCAAGGGAATACAAACATATCCTCCCCACCCCCATGTATGCAAAGTAGAAATTGTCAGTTCATCCAGAGCAAGATCAGACTACATACTATTTTCACTCTTTAGAAGATGCTTCAAGTAAATCAAATGTGTTTGTCTTAATTATAAATTATTCGGCATAGTTATCCATGTGTCCAACATGTAAAACTACTTAAAACCATGAGCACAAAGTTGCAATCTTGTGAGACTGTGTCATTAAATGCTTTGAGTCAGGGACTCTGTATATTGTATTTAACATAAGATCTTATTTATTCCAAAGAGCACAACTAGTATATAAAGAGAGATGATAAAATTAACTTTTCTAGATTTGAATTGGCTGCATCATGGAAAAGGCAGCTATAAAGAACCAGCACACTGATTTCGATACGATGTTTACTAGTTTCTTTCATATAAGTGTAAATCTGAATTAAAATGAGATTCCTCCAAGAACTGTGTGATTTATAGATTTTTCCTTTTAAGAGTCTCAAAAGAGATCAGTGGGCATAGCTACAGGGTAATTTCTGCAATCCTGGCTAAGTGCTTTACCTGCACTGAAGTGCAAAAAGCTGTGAAGAAAAAAATGGTGTAGCACAGAAATGCACTCCTTATTCCATGAATTGCTAAAGTCATGAGTGGCTTGTTATTCTGAGATTGCTGTAAAAGACAGTACGAGTAAACCAACATAGATTGGTTTACATAGATACATGCTTTATAAGGGATTCAAGATTGCAGAATGAAAAATTGATGGTGGCCAACATTGGAACAACTAATGTTCATGCTATTTCTGAGTAAAAGGAATGTTCATTCTATTTCTATTTTACAGATATGACCACTGAGTCACAAAAATAGAAATTATAGGAGGCAGCAACTACCAAACCCCTCTCTCCAAACTAAAGACAGTATGCCTGCAATCACACCTGATGCTTAAACAAGACTAGTCTACAATGAACTGGGAGGGGAAATATATCCACTTAAAAAAATTCCTTTTAACCATCAGGTGATTTTGTAGGGGAAATAGCATTCAGCTGGTGTTTAAAGCTCATAAAGAACAAGGTGGGTGTTTTCATCCACTAAACATTCAGAACAGCGTCCTGGTCATAATCTGTGTGCCTGAAGGACCTCACTGCATACCAACTACGGTCGAAGATTCAAACCCACATCCATGTACAGAAAGGGTGAAAAAGATCCAATTTGCGACCACCTTTATAAGACAAGTGATCAGAAAATCCAATGGGCGAGTTAAATCACTATGTTCCTAATGGAAAGATGTGCAGCTAAAGCTTAAAAAGAAAGAGCTAAGGTGCTGGGCGGTCCATCTTAATGGGGAAAGGCTCGCATTACCAAACCCAACCTCGACCTGTTGAATGTTCCTAAAAAAAACAAAACAAAACCCACCTAAGAGGTGAATTGCAGTTCCTGCATACCATTCCCAACCCCCCACGCCCCTCGCTGTTGTTCCTTCTTCAATGCCATCGGTATCCTCCCCAAGAAGATGCCGAGGAGTCTCGCCCCAGCGTGCGTTTTGGCCGCCGCCGGCAAGCGAACTCTCTCTTGCCTTTGTACCTTGGTTTTAACTCGCTCCGTCTCCCATTGTGGTCTGAGCGTTCGGATCAGCTGCAGAGCCCCCGGCAGGACGTTAGTCTCATCCACTGCAATGCTGACACGCCGGACGGCTGGGTAGCTGGAGAAGACGCGCGCGCTCTCCTCCTCCTCCTCCTCCGCTCCCTCCATGCCCCATCGGCAGCTCAACCACCACGCGGCTGGGCTTTCAGGTGCAAGGCAGAGTTAGGGAAACGGAAGAGCAGCCTTTCCCACCCAGCAACTCCACCCCCCTCAGCAACGGGAGGCTTGCGAGGTAGCCCATGTGGAGGAGATGGGAAGGGGCTGGGAGGGGAGGAGCCAGCCCCGAGAGGAATCCATGAGTCACCACGCCGCCGCCACCATCTCCTCCTCCTCCTCCCACCGCACCCCCAGCAAGCATTTCTTATTGGAACATCCAGGCTGCCCGGATTGTGATGTCAGAGGGAGGAATCGTTCGCCGCCAGACCATAGCAGCCCCCCTCCCACACACCCACACACCAGAAGCAGCCCTCCTCCGGGAGGGCAAGTGGCAGAACGCTAGCCAGGCGCGGAGGAGGAGGAGGAGGAGGATGCCATCGCCGGCTGAGCATCTTCCCGCCAGGAAGGTGCTACTCCCGGCGCTCTTGTTAGCGGACGCTTCCAAGCAAAAGCGGCGCCCACCAAGCTCGTCTCCCGGGAGTTTCTGGATCTAAGACGCCGGGAAGGGGTCGGGGAAAGAGCCACGAGGATTCATGACTGGCAACCAGCGCCCACACCCGGATCTGTGCTTTTAGTGCTGCGAATCTTTTTTCAGCTTGTTTGCTCGGAGGTAAGCGCCGCTGCACCACGTTAGCTTGTGGTCGCGGCGGGCTGCTCTGAGCCACAAGCAAGCGCCCAACGCCTAGGAGCCTAGCTTGAGACGCGAACCCCCGCTTAATGTTAGGGTTCAGGGAAATATGCGAATTCAGGAAATTTGAGTTCGGTTAATATACATTCCACCGTGGATTGTAATAGCAGATGAGCAACTTTCCACAGAAATATTCTTAAGCGGTAGGCAGCTAAATTGGTTTGTGACAGACAGGCAAGAATTCAACAGGGATTTCAGCTGCGTGAAAGTGGAGATGATCAGACTCATTTTTAGTTATCATGCAATTAAAGGCGACCTACCTCCACCAAGCTTGGTGAGAGGAATTCCCAGTCCTGATTCAAATAAATATTATGAAACGGTTAATCTGTCCAACTTTTCACACCCTGATTCTAACTCCAGCACAGCATGCTCTTCTACCTCCTCCTTCCCTCCCATATCTAATTGTTCTTTAACTGTGTCAGTGATTAAAAATGTGACATGGGTTCTGCCATGGATACAATTTGATAGCTTCACTGACCATTTTGTTGATGGAACAATTAGAATGGAAATAGACCCGTAACAGTTGCTCAGTTTTAGCTAATACAAAGCATGCTTCTCACCAAGTTCTCCCTGGACATTGTCTTCCACAGTCATTCATAGGACAGTAGGAAGTCTGATTGCTTCAAACCACGGTTACCCTCTAAGCTCAGCTTGAACACCTGGAGCACCCTGGAAAGGTCATAAGTGGTGATCATATGAACTCAGGTCATTGCAACTTCCATAAATATATGCCAGTTATGAAGCAACTGAATTTTAATCACATGACCTTGTGGATGCTGCAACAGTCGTAAGTGTGAGGATCAGTCTAAGTCACTTTTTTCAATGTTATTGTAACCCGGTCGTTCAACATATGGTCATAAGTCAAGGACTACCTCTGTTGCATTTGTTCTTTGTAAAGGGAAAGGGGACACAAGTCCTAGATCCACAAAAACAATTATGTCAAGCCCACTCCTACACAAAAAAGAAAAATTACTAGCATTCCAACATTTCATCCATAAGTAGTTGCAGAGAAGAGGGGACCAGAGAGAAATCTTGTCAGTTTTGCTCTAGCTCTGTTGCTTTGGGTTACAGTATGAGTGAAGACAATTGCAAGGTTTATAGTCAAAGCACTCCAGAACAATCCTAGCTCTATTCTGAAGTTGAATTCCTTGGCTGGTGTATATGTGTGGAGCATAACAACAAATATGGGTGGCTGCTGAGCCATCTTTTCCCTTATAAGACCTGTAAATAAAATGCCACTTGAACTGAATTTGGGGAGATACAATAAGGCAAGATTTCTTGTCAGTGGGAAAAGAGATGATTCATAGTTTCACAAAGCCTCATCAGTGTAAAACTGGGGACGTCACTCTTTTTTTGCAAAAGATAGAAATAATTTTAGCTGCTGGACATAAACAATACATGGAATTACATAGATCAGGAAATTATTTTGGAGTGGTAAAAAATATCCAAGGGTAGTGACCTATGATTAAAAGCTATTGTAGAAAGTTAGCACCCACCTGTCTCCTAGAAGATTTAAATATTCTAGGAAATATTAAAAAGGCAGAATATTATATTTCCCTGGATGAAAAAAGGAGAAACAGGTTTTTAAAGACAAACCTGTCCTCCCTTCACCTCCAGGGTGATGGGATTAAGACATGGCCTTCAGGACATGATAGGATTAGCCTGCTACCCATCTAACAACAGGGCTCACTATATTGCAAAATCATCTGGGGATATTACATCACCCAGCAAGATTCAACCAAGCCTGGGACTCAAGACAACCTACAAAGTTACCCCTTCATGGCCCCATGGGAGTCTGACAACCAATCGGAATACATTTCTTGGCACAGGAACAGGAAGCAAGTTCAAAACTCAACAGAGGGTATAAATCTCTCTCCCTCTTTCACCCATTTGCTCTATTTTGCCCAGGACTTCAAACCCCATGTGCTCCTGGATCCACAGCTTCAATTTGACCACCATCTAACAGCTGTGACCAGGGGGGCCCTCGCACAGGTTCGCCTGTTGCGCCAGTTGCGACCCTTCCTGGACCAGGGGGCACTACATACGGTCGCTCATGCCCTTATCATCTCTAGGTTGGACTACTGCAATGCGCTCTACATG
>JANHGC010005846.1:106282-118067 GCA_027560395.1 Boaedon fuliginosus | reverse complement strand
TTTATTTATTTATTTTATTTATTTATTTAATTTATATCCCGCCTCTCTTCCCCCAACGGGGAACTCGAGGCGGCGTACAGCATAAAAATACGGTGCCCTAATAATAAAAATTCCACATACACATCAACATTCAAACAACATACAGTTGTATGGGCCAAAGCCTATTTTGAATGCCGAAGCATTCCAGCATTGTTACGCCAAATCAATCCCCAAGGTCTTTAAAAACATAGAAATCCAGTACTAAAATAATGTTTGGAATATCTTCCATATTCCCAATCATAGAAGACAGCTGGACTGACAGTGCTATCTTGTGAACTGTTACTTGAAATATTGCTTTTATGGCTGTCAGGATAGCTATATGTGCATAAAGTCACAGCTTAAATTATGAACTTTGGGGCATAAAAATAAACCATTAACCCCATCTTTCAATTGTTTCTTTCAATTATTTAAACATAAAAAATAAACCATTAACTCCATCTTTCAATTGTTTCTTTCAATTATTTAAAAACAGAAATAATTGTCAGGGACAGAGTAGATTAACTAACAAAAAAACAGCTTATTTTTTTGTAGCTATATTGTCCAAAATATGGCAGTTTGGCATATGTGTACTGATATACACATGCACATTTTGAAAGTAATAGAAAAATCATAATAAGATGGCAGATACCAGTTTTGACTAGCAATAGCAATAGCACTTAGACTTATATACCTCTTTACAGTGCTTTACAGCTCTCTCTAAGTAGTTTACAGAGTCAGCATATTGCCCCCAACAATCTGGGTTCTCATTTTACCCACTTCTGAAGGATGGAAGGATGGGTCAACCTTGAGCCTGGTGAGATTTGAACTGCCAATTTGCAGGCAGCTGGCAGTCAGCAGAAGTAGACTGCAGCACTGCATTCTAACCACTGCACTACTGTGGCTCAAAGACTAAGAATGCTTTTGATTATCACTTTTCCCAAATGTTGGATCTCTAACCAAATATATAAGAGACACCTGGATAACTTCCTGCTGCTTCTTGCACCATTTTTTGCCTTTTCACAACATGTTCCAAAGGCAATCAGAGCAGACATAGGATGGTCTCTGAACTGAAAAGGGTATTTGACAGCTAGGATGGCAAAACTGGAATTCAAAAATTGATTATTATAAGATACATTATATCTAATGCATGATCAGAAAAATATTGGAACATTATTTTGAATGCTCATAAGTAGCAGATTTGATTGGAGAATCCATGGAATGTAAAGATAAGATATACTGTATTTGAATGGAAGCTAGCTTTAACTAGAACTTGATGACAGTTGTTTACAAATGCAGCAAAAACATAGACATACTTTTCTGGGAAGATTAAAATTGGACCTTTTTATTCCTCTAGATTCTCCTTTGAACGTACTTTTTTCAGACTAGACATACTTAATCATCTTTGTGAATAGAGTCTGTTTGTAAAAAAAGTATATTAGCTTTGTAATCTTTAAGGTCTGGCTATATCTGTGATGGCAAACCTATGGCACGGGTGCCAGAGATGGCATGCAGAGCCCTCTCAGTGGGCACGGGCACCATCACCAGCTGCTTTTCTGGTTTCTGGCTGTTCTTCACGGGTACCAGAGCGCTGGAAAACAGCCCAAAAAATGGCCCAAAACAGGCTGTTTTCAGGCCATGTTCAGGCTGTTTTTTGTGCCCAAAACAGCCCAAAAAATGGCCTGAAAATGGTCAAAGATGCCCCGAAAAATGCCAAAATACAGGCCGTTTTTGGGCCATTTTCAGGCCAAAATCAGCCCCAAAACGGTCTGACAATACCCCCCAAAACAGCCAAAAAACAGGCATGCAGCCACCAGCCAGCTGGTCTTCAGATTTTTGGCACTCCGGCACGCGCATATATACCTGGATGCATGCAAGTTTTGGTTTGGGCACTCAGAGCCAAAAAGGTTCGCCATCACTGGGCTATATCATCTGGCCTGGGAGTCTCAGGGGACTGGTGAAATCTTGAGGTGGGTCCCTTGCTGATTTAATTTCTTGTATATTTTATGCATTTTAAAACTTTTTTTAGTGTTTTTGACATGTCACTTCTTGTGAAATGGGTGGCCATATAAATTGATTAAAAAAAATCTCTATAGTAGGGAATGAGCTAGGAATATCATGGCCATAATTCAGACAAGGAACTGGATCTGAAACCATAGGCTCAAACTTGATAGCTGGATTGTGCATGCTTTCAAAATGATTCATAAAATGTGTTTTGAAACATTCAGGTGCTTGAGCCCAGCATCTCCTTAAAGTTGCTTTCTTTAAGCTTCTGCATGCATCTGAAAACTGAGGTGGATGCTTTGGGAATCATGTTAAAGATGAAGCTGTTTTAACAGGTTGAGTTCAGCCAGCGAAGCCTGAAAAAGACTTGCTATTTCATAGAAGTGCTGTGTTTGTGCATTTACATGAACTGAAGGATGTTTTCATTGTCTTTGAAGCATGCACATCGCCATTAGATATAATGTCATTATGAGCATCTTTCATCCAACTTTAACCCTCAAGAATCTAACAAGGCTGTGAATAAAAAGAGGGGAATATATTACCTGTTTTTAATTAGTTCATAAAGTAACTCCTCACCCAGACACCACAACTCCACCTTCCTTTTTTCCAGGTAAATCTGAATCTAACTATTCTGCTTATATTAATTATCTCCAACATAATCTTTGCTTTTTTAGAAAATCAAAGAAAAATACCAACAACCTAGAGAGCATGATTGAAATGAGATGTTCTTGGCAACAGCTAATATCCTCTTAAGTTATAGCACTATGTTCAGTTTAGAAGACTTGCTGTAATGTTGCTCTAAATTGATGTAAGTGAAACAAAGGATGAAATTAAACTACTTTGTCCTAGTAAATCCAGAAAAGGATGTGGCAACTTGATTCACTGATAAGTTTTTCAAACATTCCATAGGAGGAGACTGGACTTATGTGGGAAAAAAGAAAGGGTTAGCTTAATGGATATTGGTGGATGGGTGGGTTTGGTGAAAAGATGAAATTGTTGAAACAGAAGCCTATGACTTCTTTTCTTCACAGATACACATGAATGAGATGGAAATATAATACAAAAAGTGCTTACTTTAAGGTTCAGACACGCATAAAATGACTGTCGGTGTCCTGGGATGAGTCAGACGAGAGGGACTTGGTCGGTGGAGTCAGGGAAGCTGGGGAAGTGGGAGGGCTCGGGGTAGCACATTGAGCTGAAAACAAGAAATGGAGATAGAGCCTGAATAATATACAGTGCTTCAGACACCAGGGAGAGGGGGAGGGGGCAGAGAAAATAAAGGCAAAGAAACACAATCCTTTGAGCAAACATGGATTAAAAGAGAAAGAAAAGTAAACACAATAAAAAAATCACACAGTGGTAGAAAATGGCTGTACTACATTACCTACAAACAGATCCCATGAATATTGCTCAGGTTAAACTATGGAGTCAAGCTGGGCTGTGTGCAGTCCCAAATCCCAGGTGGATAGCCCTTTGACCATAATTGCTAAAAAAGAAGGCCCCATTTCCCACAATTTTGTAGTGAGAAACATTAGAAAATTAATTTATAAAAATAAAAATAATCCCCCAAATCCCACATGATGTCGGTCCCATTCACTCTGAGGTTCCAAGCTCTCACCCAAAATTCTAAGTGATTCTAGGCTATCGAATACCCACAGAATGAACAGAAATTGAACTTAACAATAATTGCTCTGTATAAATACAAGCCACAAGGCCAGCCTTTTCAGCTTGGTTCCCTCCAAATATGTTGTGTGTTGGGACAACAGTGTTCAGAATCCCAACCATTTCCCAGAGGGCTGCTATAGATCATATCCAGCCACAGGGGTGGGCTGCAAAAATTTCAGCAACCACTTCTCTGTCCGATTGCTGGGTGGGAGTGGCCATGGTGGGCATGGCCTAATCAGCCTCCTGTACCATGGCGGGGGGGATTTTTGCCCTTCCTGGGCTCCGGATGCTTTCCTTGAGCCTCCAGGAGGGCGAAAATGGCCTCCACGGGCTCTGGAGACCCTCTAGAAGTCGGAAACAAGCCCATTTCTGGACTTCCAGTACTTCTGGGAGGCCCATTTTTCACCCTCCCCAGACTCCAGAGGCTTTCCTGGAGCCTCTGGGTGGGCAAAAATGGTCTCTCCCAGGCTCCGGAGGCCCTCTGGACTTCCAGTACTTCCAGGAGGCCCATTTTTCACCCTCCCCAGGCTTTAGAGGCTTTCCTGGACCCTCTGGGAGGGCGAAAAGTGCATGCGAAGTGAACCGGTTGTTAAACCGGTAGAATCACATCACTGCCCCACATTGTACCTTGCTACAAACCTGGAATGCCCTGTGCTGCATTGCTATTCATAGAGCTTTAACATGTTTGTGCATGCCTTCTGGAAATGGTTAGTGAATGTCCCCACACCAGGGCAAGAAAACTGTGGTTTTGTCCTATATAATGAGCATGGCTTTTTAAAATTTATATTCAATTTTCTCTGAGGATTCAAGATGGTTCTGAATAAAGCAAACACAAAATAGACAGTCATTTAAACCAACTAATATAAGAATGCCAAATTTTCTACAGAACAGTAAGGTTTTTGATGCCTTCACGAAGCATTGCTTATCTCAGGAGGCAAGGTGGTCCGAAGTGTGGAGGCACCCATTAAGAAGGCATGTTCATGACTCCTATACCCCTCATTTCATGTGGGGTGGGAACCTTCCGAATATCTTCCCCACAGGGTGGGCCAAATCTGATGGTAAAAATGGTTTTGCCATGTAGGGCTTTAAAAGTCAGTAGCACTTTGAACAGAATCAGGAAGCAAATCAGCAACCAAAGTAGTTACTGTGGCACAGATATTACATTCATAAATCTGCTTCAGGGTGTCTTGAAATCTGTTAAATTTTGGACCACTTGATACTTCTGGGGCTTCTCTAAATGCATTTCAGGAGACTATTCCTGAGATGAAGAGAGGACAAGTCATTGATGGGAGATCCTTGTGGTCCAAAAAAGAACCATAACTTTGTGCACCAGCTGAAATGGGACAACTGGCCATAGCCTCACTACTCCTTTAAAAAGGAGCTGGGAGTCCAGGAACCCCCTTTGATTTCAGACCTACCACTTTAGAGTAAGGATGATCCTATTCAGAGTCAATGTTGGAACAATTAAGTGAGCTGACTTGCAGAAATGTTACCTAAAAAGGGATGGTTAGAGATTGGCCAATTGTTTAAAAATTGAGAAATGGCCTCTTCATAAGGGGATGCACTCAATGCACAAATTGTACAATAAAAAATATATCTTTAAGTCAATGATATAACTTAAAGGTGTTTTTTTATTGTACAATTTTCTTGGTTATGTATAGGATTTCTATATTCACAATAACAGTATACCATCTGGGTACAATCTCTACATTCTCTATTGAATAATGATGATAATCGTTATAACTATTATAGTTATAACTACACACAATAGTTATCTATTATTCTCAATATCTATTCATATTCATCTTCACTTTTACATTATTTGATTAAGTCCTCTGTTCAGTTTTATCTGTAATCCATTAATAATATCAAACATCTATAAACATCAAGTAGACATCATATTTATAGCTAATTAACCTCCAAATAATCCTAGTTTGCTTATCTTAATTATTCGATGCTCATTATTTCATTAGACATCTTTGTTTACATATCCAGATTTCTAACTTCTGCTACTATTTTCTATCCACTAATAGAATAGTTCCCAAATCAAAAAGATGATCTTCTCCCCATTTCTAATTTCTATCTTTATACTAATTCTTGATGGTATAGTTCCTGTGTTAAACAGTATTCTGCATTTATCCCTCATCTTCTGTTCCTTTTCGTACCTCAACTCTTGTTGACTTCTTGGCATGTCTCCCATACTCCTCCTATGGGATCTTGTACTTCTTATCTCATTTGTGTTTAATCTAAATGTTTCTTCTATCTCTATAGCTTCTTCACTCTTTTGAACCTTCAATACCCTTTTCAATGATCTTTTCCTCACTTCAGGGGTGTCTTTCTGTGTATTCCCTTCTAACCTTTGGTCTCTCAAAGTGTAATTCACCATTCCTGTTTCAGCTTTGACTGTTTCTTATTTTTTATCTTTTTGTATCATTTGTCATTTTCCATCCCCTACTCTTTCCTTGGTTCTTTGTATTCTATTTTCTGTTTCCTGAGCTTCCTGTTTGTCGTTTAATGTCTTTTGGTCATAGTTTTCTGGTCTCATAACTACCTCATTTATCAATTCTTTTATCTCCCCAGGGTTCCTTGTCATCATTTACTGTGTACCTTGGAGGGTCAATAATATTCCTTTTAGTAAGATATTTATTTTCCCTTGCAGTCGCATTTTGCCTTATTTTAATAAATTTAAAATTTTACTTCATAATCTGTCAGAATCCCAATGTCACAGTTATGTTGCACCATATGTCACCAGTATTAGAGCAGTTCAGCCAATCACTCCATTAATTAGTCCCTTAATGGTCTCCATTTTGTTTCAGAACTCCAAGCTGTTTCACATTCAACCACTGTCCAATCTATATATATATAAAACAGAAGTGTGGCTGTGTGGGTTTGTGGGTATGTCCTCAATAGGCTCTGCCATGCCAGAACCAATCTGGCCCAAACGTGGCATACACATACCTTATCCTCTGGCAACAAACACTGTGGGGATAATGAATGAGTTTTTGGGCTCTTCCCCCCTCAAAATGGACCTCACCCTCCACATTTCACTGCCAAGGTCTACTGAGCCTCCAGGCAACTGAAGCTCTCCAGCCACTAGAGGCAAGGCATGCAAATCAAGCAAAGAATACTGGGAATTGTAGTCTGCAGCAGGCAGGGAGGGAGCAAGGAAGAAAGGAAGGGTGGAAGGGAGACAGAGGGAGGGACGAGGAAAGAAAGAAAATGGCATTCCCATAAAAAATTACCCTGGCAACGCCGGGTCATCAGTTAGTTCAATTAAAATCCTCAAGGTTCTAACAAATGTCTTCACAGTCTGTCTCCAAGCACCAAGTGTAATCAGTTGTAGGTGTTTAGTGTATTCCAGCCAATCCACCCTGGTCATAACAGCTTTCACTTCATCCACTTTTTCCAGATCTATATTGTCTTTCTCAGCCATCATTGTCACTGTTAATTTTTTTCTCCACTTTTGCCGCAAGTAAAATGTCTCAGAATAAAAATATTTTCCAATAGTTTTCCAAAATTATTCAAGTCAAGGTGGGAGTAAGAGTATAATCCAGAGTAAGAGTAAGAGTATTATTACAGAGCTAGCCAATCCACTGTCCTTTATTTTTAAAAGTACTTCTGACTGCTTTTTTCTTTTCTTTACCAAGTCTGACAGTAGTTCCAGGTCATAGTTGCCGCTATTACAGTACCTCTGTAGAGTCCCACTTTTGAAAGGGGGTGCTTTAGGGAAAATTCCACAGCAAAAGTTAGAAGAATTCTTACCTGGACCAAGCACACTATTACAAGATCTTTCCTTTCTTCACTTCCATTTCAGCTGTCTTCCTGGCTTCAGTTCAGCCATAATGGCTGTCTTCTCTTTTGCCAGTTCAAGGGGTTTTCTTCAGGTCAGTCAAGGAGACTGCACTCTCCTCGAGACCACTGAAGCACCCCCTCTATCTACAGGGTGACCTTTGACCTCATAGAGCATCCGGGCTTGAAGAAATTGGCGGGACTTCGCAGAGCTGCCATTCATCCACACCACTTTGCCACAAGTTTAGCCCATAACTTAAAGATGTTTTAATACCTCTTAAATCTAACTATTCCATACCTCAAACAGATGCTCAAATAAGCCATGTGGTACATAGATCAAACTTACAGGTGATGGACTTCATGTGATACAGAGCCCTACCCATATCCTTAGCCTCTGCGAGTTCAAAAGAATCCCAGATAATTTCAAAAAGATTTCACCCAAGTTATTTTGTTATGTACAATCCAACTCATATCAAATGTAAGTGATTTTTATTTAGTAAAGAAAATTGCAAATATATCATAGCAATATTCAGTGGGATCTTTACCCACTCTTCCCCTAAAAGTAACTGTGGACAGAGCTGCCAGATGTTAATGTGCAGATGAAATAAAGGTAAGATGACATGGGAGTATGTGTTTTCCATTCTTATTAACATTATGTACTCTCAACTGGAAGCAATGACCGGTTTCATTTATCCTCCCCACCCTAACCCCATTGCTCTTGGCATCTCATTTACCACCTTCATTGCCTGCAGCTGCTCAGTAAACCGGATAACTTGCTGGACTCCATGAGGGAAGAGGAATGACTGGAGAGCAATCTCATCCAGCACCCTCATTCTTGCAGTCTAGATCAGGGGTGTCAAACTCGATTTCATTGAGGGCATCATCAGTGTTGTGTTTGACCTCAGGGAGGTAGTGAGCATGGCTGGGGTCTGTATGGCCAGCTTGATGTCACTCATTGAGGCTCCATTTTCAGCTGCAATGGTCTCCTACAGTCCTCTGTCAGAGAAAACGGAGCTCAGGAGGGCCGAATGTGGCATACCCATGCTGTTTTTGGCTGTGTCAGCCTCCTGCAGCCCTCTGCTAGTGAAGATGGAGCTCCCCAAGCTCTGTTTTCATTGGCAGAAGGCTGCAGGAGGCCATCACAGCTGAAAATAGAGCCCAGGAGGGCTGTGCACAGCCCTCCTAAGCTCTGTTTTTGTTGGCAGGCTGGTCCTTCATTTTTCCCCGGGTGGGCCGTGGGCCAGATCTTAGCACTCTACAGGCCGAATCCAGCCTGTGGGCCTTGAATTTGACAGCCCTGGTCTAGATACTGACAATATATGAAACAGCATGCAAAATTGGCAGCAATGTAGTGTATTCAATTCACTAAAATGCTGTTATTTACAGATACCTTAGGGCAGAGGAGTATGTGGTCCATGTGCTGCATGTATCTCTCATTTGTACAACTCACTATGCCTCATATTGACATTTGGTGACAATTTTTTAATTTTCTTTTGGATGACTTAACACAGAGATTCTACTTTTTTTAAAAAAAAAAATCTTTATTCCCACTGCAGATAAAATAAAATAACACACTATTCCATATTCAATGCTTTCATTGATTCCTTTAACCTTTAAAAAATGCCTTAAAATGTTGAGATCTCTATAGAAATGTTTGCTACTGCTGACCTAGAGTAAGAAGGTATAAGTAGTTGGTGTTACTTTTCTTTGGACTTACAAATTAGAGAAGTCAAAAGCTGGCTGCTATATGTGCCATTTAACAAATCAAACTAATTCATTGCTTTACATTTTCTGGAAATTGGTATCAGTGATAGAAAAATGCCTCTTGACTCATTGACCTCAAAAGAAAATTAAAATAGTACAACAGCGCAGTTGGCTTTTTATGACAATTTTCTAATCTTTATACATAATTTTAATGAATTTAAGCAAACCATTTAAAGTATTTTATTAATTTTCACCTCTTGGACTGTCAAATTCAACTTATTTTGGAGGGTAGAACTCTAGTTCATTTGTTTTGCTATAACATCCAATGCCATCACACTTAAATGCTAAAGCAACAATATTGCTAAGTTCATCAATGGAATCAAAAGCTTTGCTCTTATTGGGACTGTGATACCTAATCTTATTGGGACTGTTATTGCGTAATCTTTTGATAATGCTGCAGAGCATTTCATCTTACCAGACAACATGCGGCCTCGTCGGGAGGCTTCTGTAGCTAAAGCACAGGAGATCTCAATTCGCTTTTCCTGCTCCTGTAACTGAGTCTCTGAGTCCTGGGCCACGTCTATTTCTCCCTCGCTGAGAGGAATGACGTTCTGCATGCTGCAAGAGAGAACACATAAGCTATTTCAACCAGAAGGCACAGCCAACACTCAAAGCTACAAGGTCAATAAAATAAAATGGAAAGAATGTGATCCAATTTATTTAATATAATTTTTGACATTTCTCTATAAAACACAAATTGCCATTTTTAGTTATCTTTGAAGCTGCAAACACAATCACTCTTCCTTTACAAAATTAATGTTTTTATTCATTTTCTAGTGAGGGAATTTTGGGGCCATAAATATTTAGGTAAGTTATTATTTCTATTCACTATAGATTGGAGTTACTATGAGGTCTATCCAGCAAGTCCAGATTTAAAAAAAAAGCAGAATGAAACCTATACAATATTAGTAACTTCTGAATGTTAAGAGGCTACTGGACAGTGCTGTTAATAAGCAATAAATCCAAATGTATAGCCTCCAAATCAAGGGTAAAATATTCCAAAATGAAATAAAAAATCATGCGCAATAACCAAAGGGCACATGGGAAAGTCAAAATGTGTGAAATAGAACTGCACCTGGATTTAGCAATCAGTGTCTTTATCCTTTCCACTTTCTTTTGTTTCTCCTTCATCTCCTCAGGGCTCAGTGGAGTATCAGGTTCCAGCTCAATATATCTTTCTGGGATGAGGACTTTATCTGGAGTGGAAAGCTGAGTGACAAAAACAGCCAATAAGTGGCAATGACCATGAATGCCTTATTAAATGTTTCATTTGGTAGTATGTTCTACCCTGCCAAACCCTACCCTACTTTCTAGCTTAGTCTAGTCTAGTCTAGTCTAGTCTAGTCTAGCATATCCTTTTTCTACTATCCAACCCTAATTACTATTTTATATATTCCAGAATATATATTTCAGATCATGCGCAAAACATATGTGCTCTGAAACTCTCCAAGCTGTATTAAAATCAAACATTCCAAGCTTTTCATAAATACAAAGTTCAAGATTCTTAGTTTCTCTCCTGCACCTGCATGACTTTTCATTGGGCCTGTCCTGTATCCTTAACAGACAAGTGAAACTCTTAGCTCATGTTGCTCCAACCAAACAGACTCTTTGAGTTTCAGATAAGGCAACTAGATCTTAGTGTACATTACTGGGGAAGAGGCAGTTTGCACTTTTGATGCGCTGAGATTCAGATTAATAATGTATTTCACCTCCTTGCTGATGTCCACATCATAATGTTCTGGCTCTAGCTCCATTTTGCGCAGGCGAGCAATCTCATCTCGGGGGCTTTCATACATCTTGCCAGAATCTTCAGAACGCAGTGCTGCCTCCAGATCAGATATATCCACTTCATGGATACTGCGATGCCTGCGAACCTACAGCAAAATAGACCACTTAAGGTATTGTCAATATTGCAGGATCCAATCTGGGTTGATCACTGGGGCCAGAGGTTTAGTTTTCCGAGCTTTTGGACTTGTGCTGGAGCCCATCCTTAGGACGCTTCTCTCTCACCAGAATATAAGAGAGAGAGGTTCATTGAGGGTGGGGCTCTAGCACAAGTCTGAAAGTCTGGGAGATTAAATCTCTAGTTCCAGTGACCAACCCAGATTGGATCCTGCAATATTATCCTGGAACATGTATATTTGCCTTCATTCATTGTCAATATTATTTCTAGCTTGGCAGATCACTTTGCAGTCTTGATTAATTTGGAGCTGCACTGGCTGAATCTCCCATGACTATTCTTCTATACTGGATCATTAAGAAATGTCCTTACAGAGAGAACAACAGATGTCAGAAAGAAAATTTTAGAGCAGCATAATCTACCGTGCAAAGAAATATTTCATGGGGATAGGGGTAGAAAACAACAGAGATTCAATCATGTGGATTTCAAACTCTGGTTTGGACTGCACAGTTAATATATAGGTTTACCATTGCAGACTCAGTTTGTAAGAATAAGACTAAATTACTGCCTCCTACCGTGTTTCCCCGAAAATAAGACCCTGTCTTATATTTTTTTGGCCACCAAAAAAGGCATCAGGTCTTATTTTGG
>JANHGC010005846.1:91948-103913 GCA_027560395.1 Boaedon fuliginosus | reverse complement strand
CAGTTACAGAGTCAGCATATTGCCCCCAACAATCTGGGTCCTCATTTCACCGACCTTAGAAAGGATGGAAGGCTGAGCATATTGAAATGATGGCAGAATTCACCCTTACCCGAGAATCACGCCCATTGGCACTCCTCCTCATCACACCTGATGTTGGTGAGTTCTCATCATCCATAGGTGACTTAGTCCTTGGAGGAACAATACCAACTATGGAAATCCAGGACGTAAAGAAAAACAAAGATATTAACAAGAAGGCAGAAGATTCTAGCAATGGCAATTAATAAATAGAAAGAATTTATTTTAAATGACTTTTAAACCACAACTATGGCTGGCTAACAAAACAGTAAAAACAGATACCGCCAATAATTAGAATAAAAAGTTAGGATGCTCTAGGGAAGCATTCTCCCACACACCCACATGTCTTGTCTAGTCTCCAGCCTCATTCTACCCCAACACTTGTATTAGCAAACTCTGCTGGTTGGTTTGCCTGTTATCATTTGCTTATTATCTATTGTAAAATGGGAAGATTTATTTGGACTCTGGAATATTACAACTCTGTATGTGATGTTGTATAGTGACTTTGAATACTGACAAATTATATTGCTCTGAACAAAGGAATTTGGGGATAAACGGCTTAATCTAATTTACTTCTTGTAGTGTATTCCTATGTATTATGATTTTTAAAACCCATCTTTCCCAAATTTAAAGATACAAATTTTATACCATTTATCCTCAATCTATACTCTTTTTTAAACACCAGACTACAGTTCCTATCATCCCAAGCCAGCATGACTTTTGGATCTGGCAAAGAAGATAAAGTTAGCAAACAAATGGATTATCTTAATACATGCAATTTATAGGTACCTTTGTTGAGTGCCACCTGCTTATCAGCATCTTGGTCCTGTCTTGATTGCAAGAGACCAGCCTCCACTGTCGAAAGTGAGGCTGATGCCCGGTGATGGTCCTTCTTGCTCTGCTCAAAGCTGGATTTTGACTGCGGGGGGAAATATATTTCCTTTGAAAAGTGTCTGGTCTTGCTGAAGAGAACTGCCTATAGGCATCTATTACTGCTCTGAAGGTTTGCTTGCTTTTGTTTAAGGAATTTATATGGCCGCCCACTTCATAGTTCTGATTATAGATGGTTTACAAAGAATTAAAACAGAGAAGAAGAAAAATAGGTAACAAGAATAAAATGTTAACAAGAATGAATATACTGAAAGAAGAATCAGAAGCATCTATATAGATTTTTTTTCTTCTCTGTTCCAAAACAATCAAAAACCAGTTAGCTGAAGGAAAGATGGGGCAAATGCTTATTTCATTAGCATGCTTTTTGTTCAGTGAAGGTAAAATATCCAGGAAAGGCAAGGATTTCTATTCCTAGTAGATTCCCCTAGGAATTAGAAATGACCAGCTGGATATACATTGGAGAATAAAGCCCATGAGATAGACTGCCACCTGTTCTCTACTTCTATAAATGGAAACTAGAAAACACACCACAACATGCTAGTTGAAGAAATTATATTGCCCTTAATTAGAAAACAAAAACAGCAACTACTTGAGGAATACTCTGCAGAAAAGATTTATTGTCTTGGATACTTGGAAGTTCATTTTCTTCTGCCATTTCTATGCCATTTCACAGGGGCTTAATTGAGGGAAAAAAGCAGAGGTGATGTTCAGCTGGCTAGGCCCGGTTCATGTGAACCAGTGGCGATCATTTAACTGAGTTTGCTGAACCAGCAAATATCATCTCTGGCTCTCCCCCACCCCCCCCGCCCACCAGCCGCTCACTAACTTTGGTGCCAATCACACATATAGTGAGTGTGCTGCGCCTCGCCATGCCTCACCTCTCGAGTCTCGCCTCGCCAGCCTGCCTGCTGCCTGCTGCCTGCTGCCTGCCAGCTAAGGGCATCTAGCTGCTCCCCCACTGTCCCTGCCAGCTCCCTTCCGCTTCCACCCTGTCCGTCCCATCTCGGCCTTCCGCTTCTTTCTCGGTAAAAGAGCAGCCAGAACTGCTGAGCCCGTCTCTCTCTCGGTTACTTTGTGGCGTGAGAAGTATCCCAAGGTAGGATAGTCCAACAGCCATTGAGGGGCTCTCTCGAGTGGCACCGGCCAGGTGGGGATGGAAGAAGCGGGGAAGGTTCAGGCGGGGTTTGTGCAACTGGGAGAGAGACCTCCAGGGCTGTGCAGGGCTGGCTTCTTCCTCCCATTCCTCCCCCCATGAAGGCCCTTCAGGATGGGGTCCATGTGCCCTTCTTTCACTTTCACTTTCCTGTTATTGCGGGCTGTGCGATGCAAAGGTGGAGGGAGAGGTGGCCTAGGGAGAGTTTAAAAAGGGAAGCCTGTGAACCACTTGTTCTAGGCCTTGATAGCCCTTCTGGGTTTCTCCCTGTTTGTTTCATGGTTTTGCTTTTTATCCTGAAAATAATCACTTGCAAGCAGGGAATCAGAAATCCTTCAGCTGCCTGTTGAAAATATTCACTTTGGAGAGGTTGGGTGCGTGCATTCAAACCAGGCTCAGTTAGATGACCTAGCCACACCCACCAAGCCATGCCCACTAAGCCACGCCCACAGAACCGGTAGTGGAAATTTTTGAATCTTACCACTGGCACAAGGGTTTCAAAATTCTTATAGTAACGCCTCAGCTTAACTTTGCTGCAATAACTTAGATGCTAGTGGGACAGACAGATAGATTGTCTGTCTGTCTCCCTCTCTCTCTATCTCCTGCCTTTATTATTTTTAGAAATAACTCAAGGTGGCAGACATATCACACATACCTTCCTCCTATTTTTCCCATCACAACAACCCTGTGAGGTGAGCAGGGCTGAAAGAGAGTGACTGGCCCAAGATCACCCAGTGGCTTTTGTGGCTAGACAGGACCTTAACCACTAGACCAAACCACTTTTCTAGTGCTTGCTGTTTCTGCTTAAGTAAGTTTTCCAGATTTTGCATTTTTTTTTTCAAAAAAACCGAAACCTACTTTCTCTGCTGCAGATGTGGAATGGAGGTGTCCCAATAGAGCAAATTCTCTGGTATCATGATTTAATTTCTCCCTCTTCCCCATTTTGTGTTTCTAACTTACATACCTATTTTGAAAACCTACCTATCCATGATAATCAGGGGTGGGTTTCAGCTGGTTCAGTCTAGTTCAGCCAAACCAGATGTTAATTTGACATCTGGTTCACCAAACCGGTATTTAGAATGACCAGCTGGCCCCATCCACCCCACCCCGCCCCAACCAGCATTCTCCACATGTATGCCAGGTAAGTGTAGGGCATTCACAGAGGCTCTGGGAGGGCTGTTTTTGCTCTTCCCAGGCTCTAGGGAAGCTCCTGTAGCCTGGGGAAGCCGAAAACCAGGCCTCTCAGGAGTCGCAAAAGGCTAGTTCTGACTTCTGGGGGGCTGGGTTAGGGTTAGGGAAGCTCCTGGAGCCTGGGGAGGGTGAAATGCCCCCCATGCCATGGTGCAGGAGGCTGACTAGGCCATGCCCACCATGGCTACGCCGACCCAGCAACCGGGCAGAGAACTAGTTGCTGGAATCTTTGAAACCACCCCTGATGATAATCATACATCCATGATTACATAATCAAACAATGGTTTACATTCTCAAAAAGGCCAACTATTTGCTAAATAATTTTATACCTGGACTTAATCTACTTGTAGAAAAAGTGCTTCATATGGAACTACCTTTAACCATTCTAAGCTTAAAGACACAACAGATGTTAGGAGCAAGAAAGATTACTGTTAGACATAGGGTTCCCTCACCCGCCCTCTCTCTGGCCCCACTGCCTGGTGAAAATAGCAAAGGATAGACTATGCCTCTAGATCTCAGACTCCATTTTGATACCTGTCCCCTCTTCGCCTCGCTGCTTTCCTGCCAGGAAGGGGAGTTAGGATATTGCCAGAGACGGCTTTCAGAAGGAAGTGGAGGGATAGTCGGAGGAGACTCCAAGGGCACATATGATTTAGGGAGGGGAGGTCGAGGTGGACCAGGCTCCTGGAGTGGAGAGGAAATCAAAAAGCATTAGGAGTAAGAGCAAAGAAACTGTGAGAATGTGAAGGAAAAGAGAATTAGTGAGACACAGATACATATAAGGACAGATGTTAAACCAGGATAGGCACCTGCATCTGAACACTAAAAACTCAGGAGTCAAAATGAACAGCCTTTTTCCTTGGTAACCAATTCAGTACCAATCCAGAGAATACTACTGTTAGCCAGGCGTCACTTGATAAATAATGTACATAATATGATGATTTGATTTTCACTTGCTTCAAAAAATATCTGCCATTTCAAAATATGCATCCCTTTTGAGACACATTCTTCAAAATACAAATATTTTATAATGTCAGCACAATCTGCTGCTTCACCAGACAATGCAAAACAGAATCTGAAGACATGGCTGATGTAGACTTAAAAGACCTCTTGTTGATTCATAAACATTGAGGTCAATAGGTTTTAGCAACATAAAAAGTGATGCTCCACACAAGTATAGGGATAGCACATGAGTGGAACTAGGGATGATGACTGTTTCAGGGCAGGAGTTTGGTTTTGATGACACAGTAACTCAACGAGATGCTTCCATTGAACCTAAACATTTAACTAAAAGCTTTTGGCTTGTTCTGATGTATCTATCAGTCTAATATAAAGGAAAATACATGATTTATCACAGTGTTAATCGACCTCAGCAACTTTAAGAAGTGTGGGCTTCAACGGCTAGAATTCCCCAAGCCAGCATGCTGTCTGGGGGAATTCTGGGAGTTGAAACCCATACATTTTAAAGCTGCTGAGGATTTATTGGTGCTTGTTCTGATAGGACTATCGGCTTCCCAAACAACCTCTAAATGACACCTTCTGTGTGCTTGTTCCATAGGACTGTCATTCTCCTGAGAGACTGTCAATCCTGCCGCCTCGAGTTCCCCTGGAAGGGGTGAAGAGAGGCGGGATATAAATCCAATAAATAAATAAATAAAGAAAGAAATAGAACATGGATATATCTATGTCAAATAACAGATCTTCACAAAAGTCTGCCTGAATGTTCAGAATAGCTCATTTAAAATACAAATCAGTTCTATTGTGGCTCCGAGTCTTTCTTTGCTTTCCCCCTCCTGAAGCCAATAACACTCCTAAGTTTGGCCCAAGAAAGAATCTCTTCTCTCTCTGAATCCCCTTTCACAGAGCATATGCATTTGTGTATCTCACACAGTCTTTTTATTCTAATTTATTATTTCCCCAGCACAGAAACACATACACATCAAATAGTTTAAATTTTGTAATAAAAAAAAGCCAGCCAAAGCTTGGTACTGTCATAGCCAAAGACAAAATGGGTCAAGAGGTGCCATGGCCACAACTGGAGAGGTAAGGGATGTTTCCACAGCAGAATCACCCAGCCAATTGGAGCTGTAAAGTGGAGCTGTAACAGCAAAGTTGCTGTCCCTGATTGTACTATTAGGTCTTGTCCTCAAAGTCCTCAAGATTTTCAGGTGGAAAAAGGAAAGAAAACATTACTTCCAAATGGAACAGTTAAAGACAGCTCAAGACTGCTTCGGAGGAGACTGATAGAGAGATGGAGGCAAGGACATGAAGACATGGCCCTCAAAAATAGTTGGGAAAGCACCAAGGTGCTTCATCCAGCAGGTGTAAGGATGAGACTGTGCTCTGAACAGAGGTGCAGTTCAGAAGGACCCATTTTTTTTAATCCCAGGTGTTACTCAGGTGCATCATTAGTTTTTTGACAACTGCACAAGCATAAAGAAATAAGAAATAGAGAGCCTTGCCCTATGGAAAAACATCTGCTCATTATTTTAATTGCTAAAAGGCTTCTTCTTATAAAAGTAAAATATAATAGAAGGTAAATATAATAGAAGTAAAATATAATAGAACAAAGAATAATGATCAACCTCTGGCCTACTTACTTTCAAGTGCTAGAAAATGTTAAAAACAAAATTTAAAGCAAATTAAGAAATAAAAATTAAACTCAATTACATACAGAGTTTTTATAGGTAAACTGGTGCACCAAATGCCAGCTACCGGGAATTTGTTCTTTAGATTAACAAACTACAGATTTTCAAGGATTTGGGACCAATTTACCAACCTTTAACTGCCTGGCTCTCTGAAATTATTCAAGCCAATAATGTCATGCTTAGATTTAAACTGTGGTCATTGGAGGAATTAGTCCAATCCTTCCATGTCAGAAGATGGTTTAGATCTCCACCTACTGGTGGAATGATAACCTTTAAAAAACAAAAATATCAGGGCCCATCTTCTGGCTGCTTCTATTTTCCAGCACTTTTAGCCATTCTAACTGATGAGAGATTTGCTCACCTCATTGCTGCCTTGCTTGGTAGGGGAACTCTGGGATCCAGACACAAGAGAGAAAGGGCTCAGGGGGCTTGTGAGGCTAGCTGAGCTCATAGGACTGGCTGGACTGTTGGAGCTGTAAGTTCCTGATGGGCCAAGGGCCACTGCAAGAAAGGGGAACAGATAGTAAAGCATTAATGAATTGCAGGAAAAGGACATATGATGATGAGTTGGAAATAACTGGAGTCAATGGAGTGGAACAGATAATATTTTCTATTAGAAGGAGAAAGAGGACTTTTTTAAAAAGTGATGAGGCTCAATATATTATACATATAGGAAATAAGCAAAGCACATAATATTACTTTCTACTGCCTAAAAACAGTGTTTCTTAAGCTCAACTACTTGAAGATGTGTGAACTTCAACTCCCAGAATTCTGAGTGGGAAGTTTTGGGAGTTGACATCCACACGTCTTAAAATAGTTGAGTTTGGAAAACACTGGTCTAAAGTATTTAAACCTGGTTAAAATACTCTTTGCCTTAGTAACCACTGTTTTCTTTTGTTCCACCTTATGTTGACTTCATTTCAACCTTGACATATATTCCAGAAAGTTTTAAGTCCCCCTGATGGGATGTTTCAGTGTTAAAGGTAGTTTTCCCTATTAGGCAGTCAACAAACAGCAACAGTTTTACCAAAGACACAATTTGAGGCACTTCAACCCATATGACTAGAAGACCTCCAAGGTCCCTTACCACTCTGTTATTCTATTGTATTATCAATGGTTCCATCAGTACGGCATAAGGGATGGTGGCAGGATCAGGCTGGCACATATTGACTACTTTAGATTGGTACAGCTATATCTCTCTGTTCTGATCTTGGACATTATTCTCTGGGACCATTCTGCTTGCGCAATCAGAGAGTCCAGTTCTTCCAATTATTTCAAACAAGGCTTTTCCTTATACATGCCAGATCTCTCAGCCAATAAATCAGCCTGAATAAAAGCTGACGTGGATGGATGAAGGGGGCTGTGGAGTCAGATGGCTGCTTCATGGAACAATTCCCCCCTGGGTTTAGCACTCTACTGAAAGAGCAGTAAATCCAAACTCAAAATCAGCTTGAACAACTGACAGATAGGGTGGAGTGGCAGAGAAAGAACTGCTCATACAATTTCCCTAGACACCTACCAGCCAATGTTTGTGCTGCTATTGGACACAGATGGGATTTTTAATGGACAAGTGTTAATCTTGGTGTTCAAGGACAGACTGACAGTAATAATGGATTATACCACAAAGCAGCAGCAGCAGAGGGAAAGAAAAGTCACACAACCTCTAACCTCTCAGCTATTCAGGCTGATTCAGATCTCTTCACCTACTACCTCTTACCATCTGGGTAACTGACCTTACATGTGGCAAAATGCCAAGTGAAAAGCCTAGTTTTCACAGAAGTTTAGGTCCTAAAATTTAGTCATAAGTAAAAAAAAATTGCTAATTACAGCTGTCTTCTTTCTATAAGTCAGAACAGAGACACCAAGGAATAGTAATGGGTAGTAAATTCTATGCTGATTTCAGGCTCATGGATAAGAAGAAAGTACTTTAACTTTAATATAGAGAGGATTGTGGGCAGAATGGATAGTTCCCTGGTGCCAGTACCTCTACTTGCATCTTTTAGGTTCTCCCCTCCCATAATATTTTTTTTGCTACATCCCCTAGCTCTAGAGATAAATAAAGTCAGAACAGGATTTTTGAATGCATACGTAGCTTTGAATACATAGCTTCTTGGGCTGTAGGGCCCTTAACTTGTATCCATTAGTTTAATCCTGGTATCTCCACTGTAATTATTCTAGTTGTTGGTTGATTAATTGTTATTGGTACCTTTGGTTGATTAAAGAAAAGGCCACATTTATTGGTTAGCTACTTAATTTATTTGTCATTTATTTATGAGACTTCTATGCTTCTCCATCCAGAAAGCTCTGAACAACCCAGATAAGGAACTGCGGCCCTGCACTTAAGCAGCATCAGGATTGGCAAATGGAACTTTTCAACTACAGCTGAAAAAAACATTTCATGCAGAGCATTAAGGCAAAAGCAGATACTCAGGTTTGGAATAACTATATTGGCCTCACCATTTAGTAGACTGTCATTAGTTTTGGGAGATGGAAGTCACAGGGTGGCTCATGTGGTAAGATGCTGGGCTTGCATACCACTAAGGTCAGCAGCTCTGTGGTTCAATTCCCAAGAGAGATTAAAACTGTCTCCTGCTTGGGCAGGGGGTTGCCTGCTTGGGCAGGGGGTTGGACTCAATGACCTACAAAGTCCCTTCCAACTCTGTTAATATATTATATTATAATATAATATTATTATATTATAGGGGAAGAGAGATCTGAAGCTTGATCATAAAGCAGAAGGGCATATACAACTTGATCTAAAATGCTTTGCATGCTGACTTCATTTTTAAATAGATAAGACACATTGGAAAAAGTACAGAAAGAGATATTCAAATAGATTAGAAACCTTCTCTTTAGAATACAACTAATGCATTCAGAGCTTCCTAAAAACTTTTTCAGTTTTTAAAGGGGCACCTTGAGGTAGGGGTGGACAAAATTTACACAATGATGCCTAGCATGGGAATATGAATAGTGAGAAATAAGTTTCAAATGCCATTTGAAATGCAGCCAGTTCAGGACTGACAGCAAAAAATAATTCCTTCCCTCAACACAGCTTTAACTGATGGAATTTATTGCCACAAGATGAGATGATAGTGCTGCATGCAAAGTAGCTGGTTTAAAATTATGGGCCAATTTATGAAGGATAAGATTATCCTGATGGTTTTAGGTGAACTAGTTAAACAGAAATGGCACAAGAAAAATAAAGGGATTAAAACAGTATAATCAAGAGGAGTGCCAGTTATACAACTGCCAACACAAGTAGCTGTCTAGCAGATAGGATACGTGAATCTTTCACTTTACAGAACTGAAGTTTTTATTATATATTAAAAATGAGCCATATACTGTACTGTTCTGACTAGGCATTATAGAAATTAAATATTGGAGTCCAAAATATTTCAGTATTAAAGATTGAAGAATGCTTGTTGAACAGCAACCAACAGATTCCAGTGAGCATTTCAGATAGCAGAAAATTATCTGCAATGGCAGATAATTAACACTCAGATATTTTACACTCAGATATTAATTGAACATTGTGTCAGGTTAGCAATAACAATAGCACTTAGACTTATATACCATTTTATAGTGCTTTTCAGCACTCTCTAGGCAGTTTAGAATGTCAGTGTATTGCCCCCAACAATATGGGCCCTCATTTTACTGACCTCGGAAGGAGGGAAGGCTGGGTCAATCTTGAGCCATTCAGAATTGAACTGCTGGCAGTGAAGAGTGAGTTAGCCTGCAATACTGCATTCTAACCACTATGCCACCACAGCTCATTAAGAAGTAACAATCAAAAGCTCTCTGAATAGAAGAAGTGGCCCTTACCGCGATGTTTTGCGGTGTCTGTGCCCCGAGAGGGGTTGTTCTTTTTGAGTCCCTCCATCACATCCTGGATCCGCCAGATCTCTTTCTGGATTTGCCTGTTGAGCATTTCATTCTGAAAAACCAAGATAGAGAAACAAATTCAAATTGAATTTAACTAAGTACTAATGTATAAATTTCCTATACTTAATTGTGGGTAGGGGGAAGGGTAATTTTAGGCAACATGTTGCCTAACTTTAGGTCAGTTATGATTCGGATATTTCTTTTCTTTTCTCTGTCACCAGGCTTTCACTTAATATCTGACAACCACTATAACAGAAAGTAGATATATTAAAGCAAGAAACAACACCCCCCCCCGAAATATGACAAAGGGGAAAAAATATTGTGTGTGTGAAATGTTTCCTTCAAAATCCATTTAAAACATAGCCTTATCATGATAATAGAATACAAAGATTTTGGGTCTACTGTTTTGATTTTGAACACGTTTATTTAAGAATAAGCAACAATCCATGAAGAAAATGGTGGTAGCGAAATGTTTCAAATTCAAAATATTGTGAATTGAAATGATCTATTTTGTATTTGAAATAGCTATCCTGACATTATTGGAAGTACAGGCCTAAACAATGTTGGCTGGCGGGTCCCTGAGCTAATGTCTTCTCTGTGGCGGCTCCAGTCCTCTGGAACCAACTCCCTGTGGAGACTATTTCCAACTAGTTGGTCTTTTGCAGAGCCATCAAGACTTGGCTCTGTGAGCAGGCCTGGAACTGACGTTCCCTTCCCCCTCTCTCCTCTCTGTCTCTTTTTTTCCCCTTCCCTTTTTCCTTGTTTTCTTGGATGATTTGTGATTGCTGTATGGATAGTTATATAGTAATTTTAATATATCATATTGTAAAATGTATTTTATTGTTGTAAGCCACCTCGAGTTCCCCTTGATCGGGGAAGAGAGGCGGGGTATAAATTTAAATAAATAAATAAATAAATAAATAAATAAATATTCTGATGCTATGCTATTCCAATCACTCTGGATATGTCCTTGGCTCCAATCAGCCTGATTTCAAGCTTGGACTTGTTTTAAACTCAAAAGAGCTGCTTCAAGTACAAACCAGAATAGTTGGAATACTACAATACAATTGTGAGGATCCTTTGAAACTTGATCAAAAGTCTTTTAAATTGAAAAGTTTTGGATGACACCTAATAAAAAGCAATATATTATAAAAAGAGAGTCATATGAGCCATGGTGGTACAGTGGTTAGAATGCAGTATTGCAGGTTAATTCTGCCGACTGCCAGGTGTTTGATTCTGACCGGCTCAGCCTTCCATCCTTCCAAGGCTGGTAAAATGAGAACCTGGAATAGAGATGTTTGATCCTATGGTTGAATTGCAAATGCATCATCAAAAGTATCTGCTCTTGGTTATGTTTTCTATTTTACAGATTTCAGAACTGAGTGGCATCCAAATGACTGGGGGTTTCTGAGAATTGAAGTCCGCACGTCTGGAAGATCTTCAGTTACAGAAGTCTATAAATGCTTTTCTAAGCTTATCTGAATCTGCTATTAGACTTATGCAACAGAAAAAGTATCTTGTAGGAAAAGGAATTTCAACAGAAAAAGAATAGGCAACAAAGGAGTAAGCAATCTCTTCGTTTAACTTTTCTACAAAAAAAATCCCCTTCAAAGATTCCTTTTAATAAAATATACTGGGAATCTGTTATATTTATGCATTCTGTCGATGAGTCTCCATAAAAGAATGAGGAGGAGTGATTGAAAAGGGAAGAGACAGAATGGAAAGACAAAAAATGGAGATCAAAGGAAGGAAAGCTATGTGATGAGAAGAATGGATGAGAGATTGGGGAATAGACCTGCAGTGAGAAAAAAAGAGTACAAAGCAGCAAAGGGCTGGGGCAAAATTGTTTTCTTCCTTTATAAAAAGACAAAACAATTACCAGTATGTTACAAATGTTACCGCAAAAATATTTTTCCACGATTAACATGATGATATATCTCTGCTGAATTAATTAAAAATAAATAAAAGCAATTATTACAATTATTTCAGTTGTGCATCCATGCCCAATCTCGGTGCAATCTTTCTTGTAGACTAAGCTCATGTTCTTCTGAGGACACTTGGCTTCATCAACATTTGGCAATTCAGCCTCTAGAGGTTTTGAAGTTTCTGAACAGGCTATATAATC
>JANHGC010005846.1:76057-91848 GCA_027560395.1 Boaedon fuliginosus | reverse complement strand
GTCTCGAAGGTAACCTGGTCCAATGCCATGTAGGGCTTTAAAGGTAATGACCAGCACCTTGAATTGGACCTGGAAGCTCACTGGGAGCCAGTGCATGCTGCACAAGAGTGGTGTGACATGAGTGTTTCAAGGAACACCAATGACTACTCGTGCGGCCACATTCTGGACCAGTTGCAGCTTCCAAATGCTTTTCAACGGCAGCCCCAAGTAATCTAGCTGTATTGCAGTAATCTAGCCATGAGGTGATGAGGGCATGAATGACTATGAGTAATGCTTCTCTGTCCAGAAACGGCCGCAATTGGTGCATCAGGTGAACCTGGGCAAAGGTTCTCCTGGCCACAGCCATGAGTTGATCTTCTAATTTTAGCTGTGGATCCAGGAGGACACCCATATCTCAAACCCTTTCGGGGGGTCAACACCTCCCCCCCATATCCCCCCATGGATGGACTGAGAAGTAGGGACCCAAACCCACTTGGTATTGTCAGGGTTGAGTTTGAGTCTGTTGGTCCCCATCCAGACCCCCATAGCCCTCAGGCACTGGGCCATCACTTTGGCGGCATCGTTGGCTGGGTTCAGTGTGGAGATGAACAACTGAGTATCATCAGCTGTACTGATGATACTGCACCCCAAATCCTTGAATGATCTCACCCAGCAGCTTTATATAGATGTTGAATAGGAGCGGCGAGAAGACCAATCCCTGGGGCACCCCACGTGCAAGGGGCCTCGGGCTCAACCTCTACCCCCCTACCAACACTGTCTGCACATGGTCCGTTTTGATTTTCTGAAGGGATGTTCTTAACTTATATATATTTTAAAAGCATATCTATGTTGTCCAGAGATAACAGGGGCCCTCACTCCTCATTTCTTGTCACAACTCTTTATTTGTACATTTTATCCTTCACCTATCACTTCTCTTGCTATATGACCATTTATGCCCCAGTTTCCCAAATTAAAGTAATAATCACTACCATGTCAAGTCCAGCATGCAACATTGCAAAATTATTCAAAACATTTCTTTTGATTTGTGAGATTCATTTCAAATACAGAATTTTGGTTCTTTACCCAATGTTTAAATTGTAATGAGTAAATATATTTTGGCAATGTGTTATAGTTCAATTTTAATATGAATACCTGCAGGAAAGAGCTACTCTGATCACTTGAGAAATACCCTTTACCTAGGAGATATCCTTCCCATCTAGCTACCAGTGATAAATATTTTATTATTGTAGCTCAATTCAGTCATGGAGACAACTGCATATCAAGGTGAGTGAAATTACATTGGAAATATGCACACGAATATAAACCAGCATTAATTTGTTGTAATTTAAACACAGAGATGGGATAAGCAGATCATCCATCCAATTAGAATGCAAGGTGTTGTCTACCCTTTCTATTGCCACTAGGGGGTAGAACAGCTCCTGTCCTCCAATGGGGCTATCAGGACGCTAAATACAGTATCAGCAAAGCAAGCTTGTATTAAACATCTATCAGATATATGACACAATGTTTCTACAAACAGAAGTTTGTGTCTCAATAAGACTAATTCCAAATCACTTAGACAACTTTCTTTTCTCTCAGCTTGGGCTCTCCAAGTATATTATAATATAACTTTTGCTGGGCAGTTAATCTTCTGAAAATTTCGCAAACCTAGTAGACTGAGAAATTGGGTGAATAATTTCTCTAAATTTGGGTAAGATTTGCAACTTATTTCCAACATATTCTAGCAAATCAGCATGCTGAGCATTTGCCTTCATACCATCTGAAGCAGAGTTCATTCTCTCACCTGGATGTCCAAGTTCAGCTGTTCCCATAAATCATCATGCAAGGCTGACACCTCAGCTTCCAGATTCTCATATTCCATAGTACTGTTGGCCAGTGCCTGTGGGGATTTGAAAACAGTCTCATCAAGATACAAATGCCTGACTAGATCCCTGTAGTGCAGAAAAACTAATTGGCATATGAACACTAACTGTTCAACCATCTGTTTGGATCACAGCCTTCAAAACTTCACAGAAGAGATAAAGATTGCCATTCCTAAAAACACTTGCTTTTTAAAGACTCATTACCAGTCTCCAGGGGTAGGGAAGCAAGGCTAGCATCTTGCATGTTTATTTAGTCATTTTTTGTGGGGGTGGGTTTCATTCTTGAAAACAAAGAGTAGTCTTTTTGTCCAGAAAACCCTGAATATAGTTTTGGGGAGACCAAATTGATGCCATACACTTTGGATGTTTTGACCCCCCCAAATGGGATCTTGCAACTTACCCTTGTGTTGGGCTTTATGTCTTCATTCCCCCCCCCTTTTTATATGAAAGGAAAAGGCAATAAAAGAATAAAAGACTGAAGAAATGTATTGAACAATGCTAAACTATCAAACATTATTCTTTTCAATTCCTGCATTTCCTGGTAGCACCATCATTGGCAAAGCAAGAAGAACAGACTCCCCATTCAAGCTCAGCTGGAAGCACCTGGTTTTCACAACAGTAAATGCTGCTGGAGAAGCAGTGAAGGCTGCAAAGCTGAGAGGGCCAAAGCCTCTACTAATCTCCATGCCAGCTAAATATGACTAGAGGCTCAACTATTCGATCAGTATGCTTCCATTGGTAGATCTGTGAATGATATTGAATGTTGGGATAAATCAAAGCTAATAATGCTTTCCCTTAGATCACTGTTTCTCAACACTGGCATTTTAACATGTGTAATGGGGAATTCCGGAAGTTGAAGTCCACACATCTTAAATGGTTAAGGTTGGGAAATGCTGCCTCAGATAGTACT
Source organism: Boaedon fuliginosus (assembly GCA_027560395.1). Taxonomy (NCBI): domain Eukaryota; kingdom Metazoa; phylum Chordata; class Lepidosauria; order Squamata; family Lamprophiidae; genus Boaedon; species Boaedon fuliginosus. The sequence continues at coordinate 89,076 of JANHGC010005846.1, read as the reverse complement.
AAGTCCCTGAAGGTTCTACATGCCTGGGATCCTTTTGTTACCATAGAAAATGGAATGCTTTCAATGCAGAAGACTTCTTAGATTACCGTGCTGGCTTGGGACAGTTCCACCCGGATATTGATCAACTGATTCTGAAGAGATTCCTTCTTGTGCAGAAGCTTTTCAGGGTAGGCTGGCTGACTCCCAAACATCTCTAGTTCCTGGTGTGTCCCCATCAGTGCACTCTCTAGACTCTCCTAGTGATTAAATCAGCATCAGGAAATATGTGCTTGTTAATAAAGGCAGGTGATTCAGAAGCAAATTCAAGACTTGAAATTGGTTGTTTTCTAGCTAAGAGGCTCTTTCTGGACTAGAATACAGGTAGTCAGCAATTTACAGCCACATGTTTAGTGACTGTTCGAAGTTACAATGGCACTGAAAAAAGTGACTTATGACCGTTTTTCATGCTAAGTTACAACCGTTGCAGCATACCCATGGTCACGTGATCAAAATTGGGATGCTTGGCAACTGGCATGTTTTTATGAAGATTGCAATGTCCCAGGGTTATATGATCACCTTTTGTGATTTTCTGAGGAGCAAAGTCATTAGGGAAGCCAGATTCACTTAGCAGCTGTGTTACTAACTAAACAACAGCAGTGGCTCACTTAACAACTATGGCCAAAAAGATTGTAAAATGGGTCAAAACTCACTTAACAACTGTCTTGATAATCAGTGGAAATTTTGAGTTCAATTGTGGTCATAACTCAAGGACTGCCTGTATGTATATTTGTATTGCTTTTAAGATTTGGAGTATTACATTGTTTCTAAAATGTATGTCCATGGATTTATTTCTATTTCTATTCTTTTGAAAATCATTAAATTTAATCAAACTTTTCTCACGTTCCAGGGTGGAAATCTAGTAAATTTGTGAAGAAAATAGAGTTGAACTTTATAAATTTCTTGGATAAGAACTTCTTCTTAGGCATTTACGGAAACATGCCTATACATCAGGGTCTGAAGGAGAATGTTTATAAAGCCCTGAGAATTTAAGGGTCTACAATCAATATTTTTGCAATAAAATTTATATTAGGGCCAAGTCAATGTAATCTGCAAGCCTTCCCCCAATTTCATGTCTCAAAGCCACACGAGCTGATAACTGAAGCTTGCTCCAACCCTGGCAGTGAGGCAGATTATTAACTGAGGGGCAGAAATCAGGCAATGTAGTTCTGATGTTTTTCAGCATCTGACAACCGAGGCAGTTCCTCAGTTCATCTATAGTTAGACTGGCTGTAACAATACACATTGTAACCTGCTCTAGTATGGTGGAAGCAGCAAAAAGTTCATTCATTTGTACCTCTGAGTATTTTATTATGCACACTGATCCTAAAAGAATTTGCTGTGAAAAATTTGTAAATTGAAAGTGCTCATTTACAGTATGACTTGGATTCCATGATTACAACAGTTATATTAATTGAGATGTCCAGAGTATTGTCTCATTCAATTGTAACAAATCTAAGCAATTGTGCCCAAAGACCCAAAGAACCTAGATGTAGTTTAGCAGATCTCTTTGAAAGAGATGGTGATCAGCCCTTGCTAAAGAAACTTAACTCAAAAGTGTGCCACACAGTTCCAATTCTAGGGAAAGGTCCTTATCAAATAACTCCAGGCATAAATTTGATGGTCTACATTCACTTGGATTTTGTGACAAAGACTGACTTGGTCACCTTGGGAGTGGCTTTCGCTGAGGGAAAACAGAGGGAACACCAGTCCTGTTGTTTCCTTGGACTTCACAGTTTTTAGCACCATCAACCATAGTATCCATCAAAATTAGCTATCTGACTAAGACTGGTTCAGCCTATTCCAGAAGGTAGGGCCGAGAGTAGTTACTTATATTATACTAATATTGCAATATTTCATATTTCTATTTTGTATTTACATGAAACTGCTGTGGAAAATTATTTGTGATATTAGCTGAACTATTATCAATACACAGATGACATTTTTCATTTAACACAGCTGACATGGTAAATGTTCTGAAACACAGCATAATTGCCTGGATCAAAATCAAGAAACAAAGCTCAGTCCAGATTGAGATCAGAAATATTATTTGGGGTGGTTGTGATTATCTGTTCCAGTATAGGTTACAGCCCTTCTGAGAGTTTGGGAAAGCAGTTTGGAGTGTTCTTGAAACTCAGTGGTAGTTTCACCTCATAAAACCACCCTCCTTTGAAATAGATAGCCAATGCTCAATTGTACATGCTTTGATAAACTTCTGATTTAAATTATTGTAATGTGTTTTGCATGGCTCCTTTGAAGATGGAAACTTTAGTTATTCCAACACAGACTTGCCAGGAAATTAATTGGGACTATTCAATTAAGACATAAGAAAGTGCTTCATCAGCAATTCAAAGAGCTGATATTACTCTTTAAAGACTTGAATGATTTGGGGCCAGCTACTTATAGGAACACTTCTCTCCACATAGGTACTACTATAAGCATTCTGGTTACTTTAAGAGTTTCTCTTTCAGATGTCCCTGCCAAAACGAAGCCAGGCAAGTAGCTCTGAAGAATGGGATAGAGCAATTCAGTTATGGGCTCCTTATGTCTTTCCTGGGAATGTCTTTCCTGGGAATCACACTTGGTACTTATATTTGATGGCTCAATTTAGGTTTTTACTGCCTGCATATATGAAAATCATGGTTTATATCTATTTATTTGAAGAACATTTATCTTTAACATTTGCTATTTTATTGTATTATTGTTTACTTTATTACTTATTATTTTTATTTGGTTTATAGTTTTGTAATCAACTCAAATCTTCATGACTTGGCAGATTTAAAATATTTATAATACTTTGCAAAATTACATTTGAATATTTCAGTCTCCTAGCTTCAGGGAACTGGAAATATTTCTATTAAATATAACCACTGCCTAGAAGATGAAATTTTTTTAGTCATGCTATAAAAATGTCTGAGAAATGAGCTTCATTCATAGAGGCCGAAAGCAGCTTGTCTATACTACTACTCTGTTTTTTGTGATTCATGTCTTTTACCTTTTCTGCTCGAAGCTGCTGTACCAGTCTTTCCTGTTCTCTTATCACTTTGTTTTGTTCACAGAGTTTTCCTAGAAGCTTCTGCCATGTGAAAAAGAGAGAAATAAAACATGAAATCTGTAGAAGACATCAAGTATGAGAAATTTAAACTTTTAGCTGCTTTGATGGAGATCAATTAGACCCCACCAGAGGCCTGGTCTCAGTTCCTGAATTCCAAATCCATGCAAGAGAAAATACAATTAAACCAGCATGAAGATATGTGAACTGAGTAAAAGGGAGAGATACAAAAGGAAAAGAGACTGCACAAGATTTTTGATGGAGGATGTTCAAGAGCCTTTATAGCCTTGCAGTTCCATTAGCAGAAAAGATGGATTATCTAAAGATATGAAATGGAAAGAAAGAACCCCCACAAACCTCAGGGAATGCAGGGTAGACAGTGGTAACAGGATGGGGGATGGATTGAGTAGGCAGATGACAGTGAGGAAGAGCTGTTCTTACATCTGTGTGTTGCTCATTTATCTTGTAGGTGTGCAGCGTCTCTCTATATGCTTCAGGGAAATGAGACACCTGAAAAAATAAAAACAGGTAATTGCTGCTCTTTCTACCTTGATGTTGTCATAATAAGCCCCTGAGGAAATCCAAGCCTGCTACTACTTAGTGGATCTCTCCACCCTTTACATATACATACAGTATACACAGATACATTATCAGATTGTACAATTCTAACTATTAGATTTTCCATGAAGCCTTTCTCAAAAACAACACATAACTGAAGGAAAAAAGACATATTGCAATCAGTGGTGGTATTCAATTTTTTTTACTACTGGTTCTGTGGACATGGCTTGGTGGGCGTGGCTATGCTGTTGGCCAATCAGAGGTGGTATTTGCCAGTGTCGGTCAATCAGAGATGGTATTTAGTTCTGTGAATCAATCAAAATTTTCACTACCGGTTCTCCAGAACCTGTCGGAACTGGGTGAATACCACCTCTGATTACTATGTATGGCAATTGTCCCCCCGCCCCCCCATCTAACCAACTCTTTGAAAACCGTTCTTCCACTTTGTCAAGGAAAGAAAATGGGTCTTTTGCTTTCAACATAGGAAGGAACAGTCAGGGTTGTAACAAAATGTTGCCTTTTTATATAATGACTGGTCAGATTTATGAAGAAATTAGCTCTTTTACATAACATGAGTGCTAGGTGTGCAACTATCAGGCAATTATACACATTATGCGATAAAGCCATAGTTTACTTTCATGATTACTGCATCTATATTTATAAAGAGAATTAAAGATATGGACCATTCTCCCTGCCCCTCTAGAATTTAGGATGATTATGGCGAGAAAAGTTCCTTAAAATTATCATAGCTATTACAGTGCAAAAGAGTTATTGTACACAGACACTAATGCATCTCATATTTAATATACAAAGCAAGAATGCAGCACAAAAAGCCAAGAAGATTGTTTGATGGTGTTTGTAGGCCTAATAACAATTGTTATGGATATACATTGCATTGCATAAAGCTTCCTGGGTGTATGTCATCACATGTATACATCATATGCCAATATGATGAAAATGGCTGATATATAGATTGTTAAGTTCCTGACTTTTTAGAAACAGATTGCTCAGGATAATATGACATTTAGCTAGATTTAGTTGGATTAACGATACTGTTTAATGAGAGCAGAGAAAGATTACTGATAGTTTAATTTGAGAACTTGTACTTAATCACAGTAATTGAATCCTTATAGACTGGATTATACCTCCAATTTAATTGCTGATTTCAAAACTGCAAAAATCTGGACTATATTTTTCAAGATGAAGATGCTTTATATAATATCCAGATCTAAATTCATAAGCAAACCAATAAAGTGCAATACAAAAAAATAAAAATAAAAAATAAGGAGGTGGTTTTTGAACACTGCCTTTTTGGTCTAAGCTTTCATAATCAAACCCAAATTTTGTGGGTTTTCTCCTCTCTGGAAAAATGAAGTTGCTAATTACACTTATCCCCAGTTGTATGAACAAATATGAGAGGAGAATACAGATTATGGCAGGATCTGCAGGGAGAGTCAAAATCCTCAAGATGATGGATGCAGTGTTGCAATTAAATCCGATCTCTTTTCTCTCGACATCTCCATGCATGTACAAAGCATTAGGGCTTTGATCACGACTCTACATCTGGCATCTTGTAGATTCTCTCTCTGTGGACACCCATGACCAATAAGTAGCAATACAGGAAACCCTCACATACACTACATCAGAACCCAGGTTTGTTGATACGAAGCTCTGCTCCATTATGGCCTTACTACATAAAGATAAAGTTTTTCCCTGTCCAGTTAAGTCCAACTCTAGGGCACAGTGCTCAATTTTTTGTCAAGGAAGCCAGCATTGTCCAAAGACACTTTACATAGTCATGTGGCCAGTATATCTATTTGCCAAGGCACTCAAAACTCTGTTATCTTTGCACCAAAGTGGTGCCTATTTATCTATTTGCATGTGCATGCTTTTGAACTGCTAGGTGGGCAGGAGCTGGGACAAGTAACAGGAGCTTGTGGCACTCAAGGCTCAAACTTGGGCTGTCAGCTTTTCAGTTGAAAAGTTCAGCATCTTTAACTGCTGAGCCATCGCACCCCCTTGGCCTTACCACATACTTAGCAGGAACCAATTAGAATGAACTTCACTAATGGAAAATGCGCTACTGGGAAGGAAAGCCCCATCCACAAACATAATGCATCATGCTTTTATTTAGCTATTACAACATCTTAAAACATACTTCTTTACTGCTTTTAATACCATTTAATATCACTAAAAAAGAATTTCACATACACTGAAATCTAAAAAAGTTAGACTACATTGTTGTCTACATAAATAAAATGGCTAAAAGGCTTGCCTTAGTCTATAGTACCTTCCCATGTAAAGATTATGCAACGTAATACCTTGCTGTTTCTCAGAAAACACAACCCACCTCAATAATAAGCCCAACCCTAATTTTTTTTGGGTGGGCCTAATATTATCCCTACCTCAAAAATAAGCTCGGGGATTTTTGCGGCCTTTATGTGCCCAGGATGCCTGCAGGATCCCTGGCTTCTGAGTCCGATGGTGCATTCTTCTCCTCCCTCAAAAAAAGGAAGACCGTCCTTGAAAATAAGCCCAAATACCTATTTTCAAGTCTAAAAGAAAATAAGACTTGGTCTTATTGTCGAAGAAACATGGGTAATATCTATGTTTGGAAGACAGTTGAAACCATCTTCAGGTCCTCCAGTGCAAGTAGGCAAGAGAACAGCAACATATAAGTCAATAAACGATTCATGACCTACTTTCAAAACCTTTAGCCAGAGAACAATTTAGACTTCTAAGAAGAGCTATCTACCTCTTCACAAAGCCTCATGAAGAGGGTACAAAAAGCCTCTCCCTAAAAGGGTATAAGAAAGATCAAATGTGCCCATCTCCTCTTCCCTATAGTTTTGCTTCAATTCCACCTACCATGTATGTGGTTCTTACTCTGAAAGAATGCAGCTGTTAACAGAAATAAGGCATCCTGCCCCTGGGCTTAAAATAATGTCTTATACAATAATCCACTTTTCTCATATAATAAACAGAACTAGACTGCTCCAAACATATTCCATCTAACCAGCAATTATAAGCAATGTTCAACTGCTGTTTTCCTTATATAGTGATGCAAACCCATAAAAATATATTTTAGTGTTAAAAGTGACAAAACAAGTATTGAAGCCAAAGACAGAGATTGATGGCAGTAATTGGGAGGAATGCAGCTCTAATTATTCCGTTGTTGACTGTGTGGCTCAATACAAAATTAACAATGCCAAGCCTACAAAAACAGAATCTCTATAAAAATCTAAGACAACTCTACTATTAGAAGGGTAAATTTATGTGGAAAAACTTACTCTTTCTTCATGTAAATATAATTATAGATGTTACTATGCTAAACCACTTTCCAGAGGTACCATAATTTAAGTAAATATAACAAAGATTTTTTTCATTTAAAAAAACTAATCAACTGGTAGGTTTTCTCCTCTAACAGAAAATAGCCTGACAAGGATTTTTTAAAATGGTGGTTATAGGCTGTAATCCAGATCTTTTACATACATATATTGAGAATTTCATTAGAGAAAAGGAGCTGGCCCAAGATGTACATTACCAGAGTTGCTTTCATCAATCTCAAAAGAAATATATGGATTTAAACCATTTTAAGAAAGCCTCCTCTGTTGCAGTCACTAGCACAGGAGGGAACAGATGCCATGATGAGTTTGTAAACAAATGCTACTGTGGGATGAAACATTGAATGGCCACCTCACAGATGGTTGTGGAGGTGAGGCATGGAACAATGACACTGGGATGGTTCTGCGATATGCAAGAGCAGCTGGAATGTCATGGTTGATGGCAAAGCTGCTGTGATGTCTTACTTGCAAGTACAGTTGAGCCCTAGGAGAGGAGCTCTCCACCATTCTGTTCACCATACTGATCAAAGTCTCGCTCTCGCTCATCTGTGGCAGATAAGGAAAAACAGTCATGATGCTAATGGAGACAGAGTCATTTCCATTCAAGCTTAAACTTGTGTCATCCCTAAGATAAATGTGGAAATATCTGGATCAGTAGCTCAGATCTTACAGTAGAGAGAGGTACCAAAATGAAGCTCACTTTATGATAATTGTTAAGGCCATGCAGGTCTTCAAAAGGGTGGTGAACTTTCTTGAGACTTCAACTGAAGAGTCTTTTCAATGAAAAGCTTTTAAATAAAATGGCTTCACATTTTTTTGTCAAGGAGAAATGACCACTTCAGTTCACTGGATAATAAGGGGCTTCTGAAATGGAGTGGCCAACTGGGGCATCTTAATTCTTTGTTGAGGTGAAATGATGTACCTCCACAAGGTGGCTCGTCATCTCAAGGCAGAATGGCAATCCTCTATGAGAGAAAGCACCACATCAAAGCCAATTGTGGACAGTCTCCTCTTAATTCTTTGCTTCAATTTACATGCACATGTTTATTGAATTATATAAATCGCCATCACAGAGAAGGGGAGCTTGGCTGGATAGAAGGACTCAATCCTGCCTCCTTCCAGCTGACAAGAATCCTTATTGTACAAGCACTAGATCTCACTGACAGGATAACCTTTCTTGGGTGTTCCCCAGAACCTCACCATCTCCATACAAAGTCAGTTGCACAGGCAACTGGGCCAGGACACCATCCTATGGTTTAAAATGAAGGCCATTATATTGGAGGAATTATATCGGGTTATCTTTCTGGGTGGTGAAACTATGGTTGTATATATATACCGGTATGAATGTTGTCCCCCACCCATCATTTCCTTTATTTTATTTGGAGGACCAACACAGTTGATCCATGTTTGGATCTGCTGCACTTTTTTTCTTTTGGCCCCTCCAAAATAGGCATTTATCAGTTTGAAAATGAAGAAAGGAAGACAGTTACAAACAGTTCTTTCTCCCATGGAATTGCTTTGGTCACAGGTCCTTTGAAAACTCTAATCTGTTTCCTCTGTGGGACTAATAGGAACTTGGTGAGCAAAGATTATGTTGCAGAAGTAGTGCAAGAAAGGAAGATTTCAACAGGAAAGGGGGTTGTTAAAATTGTATGTATGCAGCTCGCATTTCTGCCCTTCAGTATTTTACTTTGGGAGCAGCATTTTACTTCTTTAACAAACAAAGCAAATAGATGTTGCTATAGTAAATAATTTGCTTCTATTCTGAAAAAAAAGCAAAGGAAGGCTGCTGCTAATCATGACTAGGTCTCTTTCTTTTAATCTTATGTTTTGCCTATTCCATTTTCTATTGGGAAAAGCCACGGCTACTCTAAAATAGAGAGTAGCTCACATACTTCCTCAGCAGTGCAAAATTGACTTTTATTCAGGTATATGGCCTGACTAGTTACTATATTGCCTCTCAGAAATAAATGTTTCAACAGGACAGATTATTTAAATCTGGAGTATTGAGATGCAGAAAGTCTCCCACTGACAATGTTACTTAGCAAACAGCCAAGCTCAGAGAGTTCACAGTTCAAATTTGAGCTACAGATTTTTGTTCATTTAGAAAGCATTATTTGTGCACATCCTACTACATATGGTATATAGGTTATTTAGACTGATCCTGAAGGAAGGGGAGGAATTTATGTAGAGTCATATCTTCTCATTTTTGAGTTTCTTCTAAATATAGATTTTTTATAGAACAAACCATATATAAAAAATATCTATTGCTTAAACAAAACCTCAAGGATAGGTAAGAAGATATATCTTTGAATAAATTTTCATTCTTCAACAAAAGTCAACAGGATTACGTATATATTCCTACATCTCACCAGGAACATAAACTGAAGTTCTGAATCAGTTGCACTTAAAAACATACCAGGCGTAACAAAAATAAAATAAAATCGGAAGCAGAATGCAGTAGGTGATTATGGTATAATCTTTCTCCTATGGTCCAAAGTAGAAGAAGATGGAAAGCTGCAAAGGGGTTTGCAATGTTGCAAAGTTTAGAAAATTTAAAATGAAAACAGAGGGGCAGAATCCCACTACCATGAATAATATCCCAGCAGCTTGGTTTCAATCCAACCTTCACATCTTCCAAATTATTGTATAGTGATGGACTTTGATGCGGAAGCCACAATGAGATTGGTTTTGGAACTAGCACTGATTCATGCAAGCATTTTTCAGGCTAGTATCAACCAGCCATCATGTTTTTTAATTTCCAGCTGAAATTCTTTGCCAGCATTTTATCAAAAAGCTTTGATTTTGTTTGATGTTTTTCAGAGGTCAGCAACTATGTCTTAATACTATGTAATATACTGAGAATACCACTGAATCTCAAATTTAAGTTGTAGGGAAGGTTGTTTGGGTTATCTGCTTGATGTATTAGTTACCAAATTTAAATGTGTCATTTTTTTTCTGGTGGGCAGATAACCTTATGATAGCCTTATGTGGTGACCATATCTGAATTCACCTGTTAACATACATACATACATACATACATACAGGTTTCGCTTGCCGGTCATGTCTGATGCTAGAGGGCAACATTTATCTCCACTTCACAGCCAAAGAGTCAGAAGTGGCTTAAGATGCTTTCGTAGACATGTGGCCAGCATATATATATATGCCGAAGGCACTCGGAACACTGTTACTTTCCCACTGAAGTGGTGCCTATTTATCTACTTGCATTTACATGCTTTGGAACTGGTTGGCAGGAGCTGGGGTAAGTAATGGAAGCTCACTCTGCCATATGGGACTTAGGTCTCGAACTGTCAATCTTTTGATCGACAAATCCAGCATCTTAATCACTTGGCCACTGCATCCATTTCTCATACATATACCAGATATTCTGATAGCATACACATGGGTACAGAAATGTAATCTTAAATATTTTATTCTATCTGCCTCAATTTTTCTGCATGCAATATTTGAACAATTCATGCTGCTTACATTTAAACTGCAGAGAATTTGGGGGGACCAAAAGATTAATAAATGTGATAGGATATTCCAATCTACTTTACAAAAGCATGTGTCCTAATAAATCTGTTAGCACTAAAGATTTTGCAAAGCTGAAGAATCCAGAGACAATTCAGTGCTATAGGAGGTCTCCAACTTTCAGTAGACCAAAGGAGGTGGTGGTGGGGCGAAGAGGGGATCTTTTAGTGTGCATATGCACTCACCTACCATTTTCCTGGCCCAGTTCCCAATAGGCTGTGGCCTTGCAATGGGTTTCAGACCGGGGGTTGGGGACACCTGCACCAGGCAATTGTAGGATGGCTTGGCAATGACTGGACATGCCCCTGATGATATCATCACACTAAAGATAAGACTTTTGAACTTGCCTTAGACATTATGATGTCATCATTTAAATTGGCAATTAGTATTACAATATGACATGAATGTTCAAGGTCTGATAGGGATGCCACGTACTATATTTCATAATTCACACATATTCAGTTCTTTAATTCAAACTGGACAAATCAATTTGCTGAGTCAAACAAATATTGCAGCTAATTCTGGTTGAGATATTTGTGATATTGCATAAAGATTCTGATGCAGCTTAGAGTTCATTCAATCTGCTTAATGCTCACTTCAAGTAATTCTGATTGAGAAAGATGAAATACAATGATGCAGGATTGATGTTTCTTGCCAATAGCTAAGGTTATTGGCAATGAAGAAATTGTTATGCATGAAGTTGTAGGAACAGGAAGAAAATCCAGTGTCTGATAAATGACAACAAGGAGACAAAAAGATGAAGGAATAAAAATAATTTAGATTCATCAGTGTCCCTAAAGAACCAGGTGGGCATTAACTAACTTTACTTTGTAAATTTCAGTTTCACTTAGTCTACAATGTTCATTTACATTCTTAACTTTATTACTGTATGTCCTGTTCCTGGAAACAGAAAATCACAGGAACATACGTAAATTTTTCTTAATATATAGATATCTATAAGGATTTTCACTGGCTGGATTGTGGTTTTCTGCACATTTTTCTCCATTATACAGTATGCATTTCTACAGGCATTTTTAACATTAAATATTTTCTTAATGTGCAAATAATTTACAATTATATAATGTAATTTCAGTCTTGCTTTACCTTAATACATGCAGCCTATGTCAAAAATTTCAGAAAGTTGTGTATACTAGCATATCATTGTATATTACAGATACATAAAATTTGGTAGCACATGTTAATGAATTTGCATTTAAATGTTAAATGCAAATTCACTTTTTGAAGAACATTAGAGATTCACGATTAGATTTCCAATCATTTTTCTTTCTTTTTTAAAACAAATATTTACTGAGAAAGTTTAGGGAGTGAGTAAACTGAAATTTATCCTTCCTGACCATTTTTTTAATGGGAATGGGGGAGGGGGGGGTTGCACTGTTAATCCAGAAAATGGGATTTAGAAACCATTGGACTTCAATTCTTTTGGCACATCTATCAAATTAGTAAACATCCCTCACAGTTATTCTGAAGTAAAGGACAATAAATGTATCTTATTTTCAGGTTTCGGTGGATGTGAATCCAGCTTTTCCTTTTATTACAAATTTATAGTAATAATAACAGCCTTGTGATATAGGTTAGGCTAAAAAAAAGGCAATGAGCATTTGAATCCCCACAGGTTTAATCCAATGCTCTAACCCCAGATGAATATCCCATAGGCCCTCAAACAGATTCTCAAACATTAACAGGTATCCAAAATTGCTCCTCAGCTGTTGCTTCCTAATTTGATAAAATGCATTGTTAGAATTCTGGACTGTGGTACTTCAGCTTCTGGGTGAAAAATCATTTTTTCCCCTATTACCTATTACCTATTACCATTTGTTAAACCAGCACTTTAAAAAGTGAACAGCAGGATTGTGACAGTTCATACTCAAAAACAAATACACAAACAGACAAAACCCTCCCTCCCTCCCTCTGTGTAGTTCAGAGTGCTAAAACATAATATTAGTCTTAAGAATATGCAAATCTCAAGATGGTGCAGGATTCCTAAATAAATATTCTTTCAGACTTCAGGTGAACTTCCTTATGTATTGCAGTGCAATCCAAGGAAAGTTTTACCACCTGGATCTGCCAAACATATAAACTGCTTCAAAAAACAGGGATTGAGGAAATACTTGTTGAGCTGCATGAATGAGGACTCTAACTAGCTTCTGTTGCTATTCTCATCAGAGAGAAACTATTTAAAGTACAGCCAGTGCTAGATTTCATTCACTCACTAGCAACGACAGTAGTGACTGTACCAACAGAAGAGAATATTAGTAGCTCAGGGTTGAACTGTGAGGTCCTTGGTACTCTCTGAGTTTTGTGGTTTTCTTGCAAAGATTTCATTATCAAACTAGATAATATCATCACTGTACTGATGATGTTACATAGTTTAGTAATGAAATGTCTGCAAGAAAACCAAGTTCAGAGAGCACCAAGGACCCCCTAGTAGTGACTGGGTTAGGTATTCATCTACCATTTCTTTCTTCCACAGGTCC
>JANHGC010005846.1:61675-75957 GCA_027560395.1 Boaedon fuliginosus | reverse complement strand
ACACCTCCCCCAATGTCTGCAAGAAAACCAAGCTCAGAGAGCACCAAGGACCCCCTAGTAGTGACTGGGTTAGGTATTCATCTATCATTTCTTTCTTCCACAGGTCCTAAATTGGAAGCTCTAGGACACTTGCAGCAATGGTCAGAGCTGAACCCTGCCATTAAACACACCTCCTGCAGGCAAGTTTGTAGGTAGGTTAATCCAAACAAATACCTGCCTTTGATCTTAGTGGGGAGGTGTGTCCCTAGGACAAGAATGAATTTTAAAAAGCCAATCTTCTGAGGGGAGGAAGAAGGTATCCATGTATAGGTCAAATGAAAAATAAAAGTAGAAAGCAGTAAGAAATTTTCCTACATTTTTTTTTACCAGTTCAACTGAAAAATAATTGGCTTTCAATATTTCATTCAAAGAAGAAAAACATTTCACAGAAATGTCTGTGGTGCATACAAATAGCTTTTTTGAAATTCTTCACCAGATTTATGAGCAGAGAAAGTGAGGGGATGATTTTAAAAAATTCTCTAGGGGAAAAAAGAAATTCCCCAACAACTACTTGAGGACAAGATGCCCTCTTAGTAATATTTTAAAAAATATTCAGTGAGAGGGACTCCTCATAATGTCTTCCTTTGGAGAGATGATTATGCAAGGGAAGCCACAACACTCACGTACACCCTTTGGCTACTTTCCAACTAATTTTTGCCATGAACACCACATTTCCCCACTCATGTGAATATTTCAGCTGAATTCTGCTGGAAAATCTAGTCAGAATATTATGTAAACATTCTGCAGTCAGAAATGTATTAAAGAAACACATTTTCTAGCATATGAAATCTACAGATCTCTAGACAAACAATGTATGTCTTTTTTTTTTAGTCTCCCAAAAAGAAACACTTATTTATTTTTATATATTTATTTATTGGATTTTTGTGCTGCCCATCTCTGGGCATTACCCTCACACAAGGAAGGCTAACACAAACTGAGAACCAGTAGTGCTAGCACAGCATCAAGAGATTTTAGGGAAAGGGAAGGAGGTGCAGAAAAGGAGGATGACACAGGCCTGACAACAGGATTGTGGGGAGATGGGTTCGGCAGAGCCAAGGCTGAATGCGAGGGGAGTAGTGGAGTGGGGAGACGGGGAACACAGCCAGCTTAGCCTACCTGTTGGTCCAAATACTCTAGGTTTCTTTGCAACTGAAGGTCTAAAAGTTCATCCTATGAGGAGCCATTAGGCATGCGGCAAAATGGAAACAAAAACATACAAAAACAACGAACACAAAGAAGAAGCAAAAGCAGTTAGGTGCAGCTTAACTAGAGACAGGCAAAGAGCTTTCCCCATACAGCAAAGGGAACATTCACAGACTCCCAAGCACTTTTAAAAGGAGAAGATAAGTGAATAATAGTTGTTCAGCAACCTTTTCAGATCAGGAAATATATAACATTCGTTTCAGGGACTCTCAGAGATCCCGATAGCCCTGAACTACCATCAATGCTCTGTCCCCAAGCCTTGCTTGACATCTTATTGTATGGCTGAGCATTAACAGAGTAACCACATTAATCTAATCCAGATCATTCTATCTTGTTTAATACAGCCTGAGTTTGGCAGGCTATCAAGTTATATCATTTGATCAAGTTATATCACAATATAAGTATTTACTCCTTCCCCTTCAAAAGACCATTTTCTGAGTCCACACGTGTTGTTAATTGAATTCAGGACCTCAAGAGGGATTCCTCTGCTCTTGCTGTTGAGGCTTCATTTGCTGCCAAGATCAACATATTTGCAGATAGCGTTAAACACTTTCCCCTGTAAGACAGGAGTAGTAACCTTGAAAGCAAAGGGCTGTGTTGAAATGTCTCTTTCCTCTGTTTTTTGCTCAGCAGGTACAATGGTGTTTACATATGATGAACTCTGAACTGACCCATCATGCCCAGATCAACTGGACAACTGGGGGGGAGAGTGTGTGGCTCCATCACAACATGCTTCTGTACAATCCACTGCGGTCATGCAGCTTGAGGGTCAGTACAAGAATATGGCCCTTGTCAGAAGGGGAGGGGGGAAGGCTGAGGTTGGAAACAGAGCATCTGTTATCAGAAAGAATGTTCCTGACCCGCTTAGTGATACTTAGTGATACTCATCTCACTGCATTTTTAGTTCAGCCGCATGCATCTGCTTTTGTGCATAGCTGGTGAAAAAGCAGGGGTAGTGAGGGAAGAAGCTGCGTGCAACAAGCGTGCAACTAGAGTATGTTTCACAGGGCACCTTAAATCCAGTCAAGAATTTACTGGTTGCTTTCAAGTGTCAGGTAGGGTCAAAAAACGTGGCATGGAGCAATGAAGTTGGCACTTTCATTTGGCAGAGTCCCATTCACAGTGTTTGTTGCCCCCACCACATGGATCCTCCCCCAAGTGGAATAACCAAACAAAGAGAGAATTAGAATGACCAAGGAAAAACAGCATATAAAAGCAGCCAATAAGGGGAAACAGAGGTTTTATCGTGTACTTTTCCATTTCAGTTTTTGACTCTCTAATTATTTTTGTGATGCAGAGAATGACAATAGATAATTAAAGAGGATTATACTCCTCAGTTTTTGCATTCCCAATTCTTTGGGATACCATCTTAATTTCAGAATGGTATCCCATATACAATACCAGAAGTATTTATGGGTGTTCAGCCATTGGGAAGGTGCTACTTGTCACAGACAGTATAAGCAGTATTTTTCCATCTAGAGATCACCCATAGAAGTGGACCAACCCTGGAGACAAGGTAAATGCTTGGTTGAACTGAGCAACAAGAATAAACAACTCATATAATGAAAGCCGTTGGTGGAACTGTTATCTTCAACATGCAAACATCTTGCTATGCGATCTGTGATTTAATTGCAAATTTTCCTCCACTTTGAGGTAGAAGCAAGAAATGATACATCTCAATAACTAAATTGTTAAGCATGTGGTCCATTCCTCTATAAAATATAGAAGATAATCTTGATGGATATATGCAAGATATATTGCATATCTTCCTCTCTCTTACAATCATGAATTATGTGTCTGTGCCTTTCCAAATGTTATATGGAGGTTCTGGACTTTGACAATGTTTTATGCCTTGTCACTTTGGGAAGAGAGTTTGGGTATCACCATCAAAGTCATCTTCACTCTCTCTATACATATTGGACTTTGCATTCTAACTCTCCTTGCAATTCTTCCTGGGTGTTAATGAAGCACTGGTTTAATGTTAACATGCACTGGTGTTAATGTTAATGAAGCACTGGTTTCAGCACAATAAATAAATAAGGACTGAGTATATGCATGTGTTTCTTTTCTTTCTCTAAAAACCACACACTCAATTCCTTTCTTGCTCTTCGAAAATGCATATAAACTATGATCAACCAATCATCAGCAATCAATGATTAATTTTTTCCGACTATCCACATAGTCATGGTGCCTCCAGGCTAGTCTCATAACCAACCCTAATGAACTTTGCTGCTCAGGCAATTATTCCACTTCTGAATTAAATGATAGCTTTAGGAAAGAAAAACACCTTCACTAATGAAAGAATGGGATAATATTATGGCTTACCATTTTATCATGGACTGTAGGGGATGCTGGATAGTTGAAGGGAAACATTCCTGCAGGAACAGGCTTTCTATCACC
Organism: Boaedon fuliginosus; assembly: GCA_027560395.1. Taxonomy (NCBI): domain Eukaryota; kingdom Metazoa; phylum Chordata; class Lepidosauria; order Squamata; family Lamprophiidae; genus Boaedon; species Boaedon fuliginosus. Next base: position 72,315 of record JANHGC010005846.1, on the reverse strand, counting down.
AAGGTAATCATACTGGGCAAACAAAAGGAATGTGTGTGAGATATATTTTCCTTATGTTAATAATCTAGTAATAACAACGACCTTCCTGTTTGAAGAAAAAAATATATCAAAGGCCATTAACTAAAGTGTTGACGAATTAATCACTTATAGAAACTCCTTGAAACTGAAGCCTGGACACAAGATAAAAGTTTGGTTTCATAAGCAGAGCTACTTTGAAAACTGTATTGTAATATTACTTCATTCCTGGGATGATTCCCTTTCTTCTTCCATTGACACTCTCTAATTTGTTCTGCAAATCACACTCATCAAGCTATAGGGTGTAGCCCTAAAGATCAACACTTCAAGTCTCAGTTCAAAAACTTGTCTAATTTACTAGCCTCTCAATTCAGCTAACAAGACACTTTCCTTCAGCCTTATCTTGCCACTTTGGTACCACATTTCGGCTGCTGGAGCTTTATACCTTATATTTAACATGAATAGGGCTCAGCTCAGATCCTTTATATTTATTTCTGAGTTAAGTAGAATTAAGATCAGATGGTGTTAGAGGATTTGCAGGCTGAAATGCTCCTGTTTCTGACTGTCTAGAAAAGGGATCTGGAACTATGGTCCTTTTATGACTTATGGACTTCAACTCCCAGAATTCCTGAGCCAGCCACAAGTCATAAAAGGGCCATTGTTCCCCACCTCTGGTTCAGAATAGCCTTAACGTGTCTGAGATTGAGGAATAATCAGTTTATAATAGGGAATGTTATTTAAGATCAGCTTCTATAAGTATTTCTTAGAAATGACACTGCTCATTCCTGCCGTTACTCCAATTCTTAATCAGTTGTCTCTTGACCTGACTGATCAATAAATCTCCTTCATGTTCAACAACATCTTCCCTTCCCAGTAGTCTCCACTAGGTGTCATAAAAATAAATAAAATATAGAGACAGGGTTGCTATTATTAAAATCTCTTATCCCTTCTCCCACCCTCACTTGGCTGGGTGAATACTGAAAGATGGCCGAGCTATTTGGAGGAGGGAAGCCTCAAAGAAACTTTACCTTTGGGGAACTGACAGATCGTCTCATCATGTAAGTTGATGGCTCAGCATATATCTCCTCACTTCGAGAGGGCATTCGTTCAAAATGGGCACTGGGCGACCTTACTGGAGAATAGACTCTGGTCCTATTGTAGGAACCTTGACTTGGTGAGCGGGGAACTGATCGCGAACGAGGCTGAAGCGACATCCTGCGGAGGGAACCTGAGGCGGCATCCATTTCATCATAGTACACTGGCTGCCGTGTGGGGCCTGGGATCCAGATGGGCGCATCTTGTCTGCTATAGCCGGGCTGTTCTTTCCATTCCCGCAGCTGGAATGAGCTGCTGTTGCGGAAGGCGTGGCGCTTGTCCTCCACAGCCCACTGAGGGCTCACACGTTCATAGGCAGGCATAGAACAGATACTATCAGGACGCACTCCAGGGGGATAGTACTGGTAATCCTCCGAGTACTGGGATGAATAGGCAGGGTAATAATCAGGTACTCTCCGAGACATTGGGAAGAATCTGTTGGGGCTGCAAGTCCCAAAAGAAACAAGAAAGGAAAACATTTGGTCTGGGGTTTTAGGATTTTCTATAACTATGTTAATCTCAGCCTACCATCTGCTGAATAGCACTGATATATTTCTATGTGTAAAACTGGGAGCAGCTGCAAAATTTACAGTTTTGTTTTAAGCCTTAAAGGTGCCTTCTTGTCTCCAATTGTTTCACTATATTGTTTGCTTGTGTTTCTTAATTTTTTATTCTTCGTAATTAAAGTTGTGCAACACTCCTAGTTTCCTCTCCTGCATGTGTGCTACCTCCTTGAGGAGCAGAGTATACATACATGTCAGTTTTTTATAAATAGCATGTAAAAGTTGACCTTTACAAGGTTCAGTTAGGATAAAAGCTGCTTTGGTACTTGTGCTAAAACTGAAACTTATAGATTTGGATCACTGAACTGCCCCAAATCAGTAAAGTTCATTGTCCATATGTCAAAAAGTAAACTTAACAGTGGAAAGATATTCATCTCTTTGTGCTTTTTTGCTAGTATTTATTTTCTTTCACTGGGTATTTATATTGTTGGACTGTGTTTATTCTTACAGGGTAATCTGAAAACTTTCTAAGAGCAGCAGCTGATAAACAGTTGTTTTTAAAAATAAAAATAATAAAAACAATTACTTCATTCCATGATCAGGAACACTTGGTAAATAAGCTGAATATAGTCACCTGCTTACAAAATACTTTTTCTGCTCTTCTGGGTGCAAGAACACTAAATATAAACCAATTGTAAAATTTTAAAATAATGTATTCCAAGGCACCCAGCTGCCTAGAGTTCCCCCTAACAGGGGAAATGAGGCGGGGTATAAATTCAATAAAATAAATAAATAAAAATAAATAAGATGATGAGGGTTTTTTTTCCCTGTCAGAAAAGAAACTGAAATTGTTACAGCCTCATGTATTAAGGTCATGGACAATTATTTGGGGAAGAGGGAGTCATACCAAGTATAAGATGCCAACATATTTCAGGACCTTAGATACCAATTTAAATCTACAATATAGATTTTTTTTTCAGTATTTAATGTTTCTAAAAACTTTTTTTAAAAAAACCTGTCTGTGCTATGCTTTGTATCTCGATTGTTTGAACTCACCTATGGAGATCTTCAGGTGGGGGAACTCCACGGCGCAAATTGACCCACTGTTGCAACTGGGTCATGGAGCTTTTCCTCTGAGCAATTTTTTCTGGATTAGTGCGAGGTGCGAAGCTCCGACGAGAGGTAACAGTATCCCCATCATGCTGTGGAAAGGCCATGCTGCCAGGACGAGTTGGAGATGAGTACTGCCAACCATTTGGTTGTGGGGTTCTCTCCACTCCAGATGGCACACGAGCTGCTTCTGGATAGGGGCTTCCGGGCTCTGAAGGTGTATCTTGACTGGCAATGCCATTGGTTTTCACCAGTGCCTCTTTCTTATTTGCAACACGCTCTGGTTTTCTTTCAATCTTCTCAGAACCACGTCCATCACCTTCTCCTCTGGTCTTTGCTTCCAACTCAGCTTTGGCAAGCTCCCTGGTAAGGATACTGCGCTGGTGGTGGTGATGATGATTTTTACTAGGAGGAATGTTCTCACAGTCAGTCTTTTCATGCCTAAGAAGAATGCATAAGGGCATTCATTACTATAGCTGAGAATTGGCATATCCTAAACAAGGGATTCTAGTTTACTGTTCTGACCATCCTCTTGAAGATCTGATATAGCAGTTTAAGTTATTATTGATTGAACTTTCTCATGAACAGTAGTTTTTTCACATTGTCTTAAAGCAATTATTCTAATTCCACTGAAGAAATAATGTTACAGTTATAGAATGATGCCATATGAGACAATGCATTTGTTACTATTTTTCTAGCCATGCCACTAGCATCTTCCAAGTTCATCTAAAATTGAACTTAGCAATAGATGTAGCACCCTTATATGTCCACAACCAGTTCTAAACCACTGCCACCCATCTTTTGAACAGCTGACCTTTGAGTAGGTGGAATTTGAACCCGGGCAGCCTCGCCCATGGCTTGAATCCAGGATTCTTGTTCCTCATTGTTCTCAGCACTGAAGAAATAGGTCCGGATGCCAGCATGTTCAGCCTGAGGAGAGAATGACTTCTTGTGATTTTGTGGCATCTCTTCCATCCAGCATACAGTTACCTGAAGAAACAAAGAATAGAAAGACAGAAAAGGAGATAAAAAGATCCCAGTCAGTGTCTAGAGAGTTTACTCACCAGCAATCAATTTTGTTTTCTTTCCCCTAGGAACATTATAACTTCACCAAATTTTTATTTCATGATTGCTCTTCTCTTTAAACAATTTTTGTATTTGTTCAAATAGACAGTGCTTTCAAACAGAAGAGTAATCCTGACCATCCTTTAAAAGGAAGATTATCCCCTTTAAAATTTAGTACAAATCAACTCTGCTAATTCTAACACAAAGATACTGCCTCTGGCTCTCCAGCACCATGGACGAAGGCTCTTTCCTTGCAGGACATGCATAAGTTGAAAAGTGTAAGTGGAAAAGCATGTAAAATACTGGTTCATCTCAGATTTTTATGGTAGGGAGAACAAAACCTACTGTGAAATGGCTTGTTGTAACTTATTGATCTGAATTAAAATGATGAGAGAATTAGTGCTGGAAGGTGCTGGTAACAAGCCCTACATGCAGTGGTGGTATTCAATTTTTTTTACTACCGGTTCTGTGGGCATGGCTTGATGGGCGTGGCTATGCTGTTGACCAATCAGAGGTGGTATTTGCTGGTGTTGACCAATCAGAGGTGGTATTTGCCAGGTCTCTGAATCAATCAAAATTATCACTACCGGTTCTATGGAACCTGTCGGAACTGGGTGAATACCACCTCTGCCTTCATGGCTTAGAGGCGGGATACCTTCGAGACTGCCTGCTGCTACCATATGCCTCCCAGTGCCCAGTGAGATCCCATAGGGAGGGCCTGCTCTGTGGCGGCTCCATCCCTCTGGAATGCACTCCCCGCAGAGATTAGAACCGCCCCTAGCTTGCCTACCTTTCGCAAGGCCGTGAAGACTTGGCTTTGCCGGCAAGCATGGACTTGACCATCTGTCCCCCTGCCCATATATGATTGTGTGAATGATTGAGTTTTTGAAATTTATTGTATTAGATTACTGTATTTTATTGTATTGTTTTGGTCGCCTCGAGTTCCCCAAATTGGGTGAAGAGAGGCAGGATATAAATCAAATAAATAAATAAAAAAATAAAAAGACCACTCAGAGACTTCAACTGGTGCAAAATGCGGCTGCGTGAGTTATTGAAGGTGTACCTCGGTGAACCCTTATAATACCTATGCTCCACAAGCTGCATTGGCTGCCAGTAGTCTTCCGGGTGCAATTCAAGGTGCTAGTAACAACTTTTAAAGGAACAGGATACCTTCGAGATCACCTGCTGCTATCTTATGCCTCCCAGTGCCCGATTAGATCCCACAGAGTTGGCCTCTTAAGGGTCCCGTCAGCCAAACAATGTCGGCTGGCAGGGCCCTGTGCTAAAGCCTTCTCTGTGGCAGCGCTGACCCTCTGGAACCAGCTCCCCCCCGAAGATTAGGACCATCCCCACCTTGTTGGCCTTCCGAAAAGCCACGAAGACCTGGCTTTGTCAGCAGGCCCGGAGTTGATTACCTCCCCTGCTGAATGTGGTTGATTGCGTAAATAATTTTAAATTGTACTGTTTTATATTTTTAATTGTTGTTAGCCGCCTCGAGTTCCCTTTGACCGGGGAATAAGGCGGGGTATAAATCAAACAAACAAATAAATAAATAAATAATCATGATTTGTTTAACTAATTTCTAGGTTGTTTTCTCAATATCTTAGACAAATATCTAGAAGAAATTGGGAGAGTACAAAAACAACCAGGAATACATGTAAGCAATGTAGAACAAATCATATTTAAAATTAGTCACATTTATATTGCAGTTTAGTGTCAGCAATAATATGTGACATTTTCTTACTGTGGCCTATGCATAATACAAGCCTTCAAATATGCCATCCTGTAGTTTAGGACTATTTATGTGGACTGATTTCTCCATCATCAGAACAGTTTTGGGAGGAAAGAGAAGATCCTTAACTCAGCTTAGTGGCGGTGGGCAGCTTTTTTGTCTCTATTTTGTTGCAAACAAGAAAAAAATACTAGGGCATTATGGATATTTCATATCATATTTGACTTTTAAACAAAACAAATCCATATCCAGAAATGTTACTTGTATGAATTAAATTGGCTCTGGCAAATTGGCAAATTGCTGGGAGGCAGAGGCAGATTTCCCCGCCCCCTTGTTTTCCTCCACAAAAGTTATCCTATACTCCAAAAAATATGGTATCTGAAGTCATATATTATAGGCACTTCAGACACATACACTTCCCATAGACTCAAGGGGAGCATTACTATATCCAGTAATGGTATTCAATTTTTTTTACTACCGGTTCTGTGGGCATGGTTTGATGGGCATGGCTCTGCTGTCGACCAATCAGAGGTGGTATTTGCCAGTGTTGGCCAATCAGAGGTGGAATTTGCCGGGTCTATGAATCAATCAAAATTATCGCTACCGGTTCTACGGAACCTGTCAGAACTGGCTGAATACCACCTCTGACTATATCCCAGCATGAGTAGAATGCTTAGCAGAATTCCAAATGCAAAGATATTGTCCAGGGAGATGCAGTCATATTTTGACAAAGATGCTGGATGAGGAAAACACATGCATATGTACTTTAAATATGCTGTATCCTTGGTGCAGCTTTAAATACATACCGCTCCTGAAGTGTTTCATTGCATCATGGAACAATTGATAGATGATATCCATGAACCATGGACGGCATTCTTTATGAGCCACCAAAGAATAAAATCCTGATCTCCACTTCAGTTTTTCTAGATTGGTTTGGTTCCTTACCTGCTGTGTGTGTTGCTGCATTTTACATATTTTTATATTATTTCTAAATGTTGTTAAGTTACATAGAATTATTATAACAGGGGTGGCTATATAATGTAATATAAACAAATAAATAATAAAACTGATATCAGAAAAAGCCTGTTAGCGGTAAAAGGAAACCAGGCCATCAAAGAACACAGTTGCTGGGCACCATCACTAGCCAGAGCGTAGAAAAGCTCTAAGAAATAGTACAAGATTGAAAAATGTGGAGAGACTTGGCCCATAGAATTGCCAAGAGTCAGACTCAACTAAATGGATAACATTGTCATCTTTATCAGAAAAAGCTGGCTCGCCAAATATAAAAATGAGAAAAAAGCAAATGTTTTAAAGTTCAGGAGAAACACAGTATCTGTTGTACAGTAGCATCTAGCAAATCCATATCTATAAAACAGAAGTCCAGGGAGGATGTGTGTTTGTATGCGCTCTATACAAACTTGCATTTCTTCACCAATCTTGCCCAAATCTTGGCAGATACACAGCTTACTATTGTAAGATCAGTACTGGGGGGGGGCATTAACGCCGTGGACAAATCTGTACCCCTGAAAAAACCTGCCAAAGTGTCCACACCCTGACACTAAATACAACATTTGTACTGTGCATGTGGCACATGCACAGTAAACGCCTTCCAGGCAGCTGCCCATCAGCTGTTCCCACTTTTCTTGCCCATCAGCTGTTCCTGCTGCTTTTTCTTCAGTGGTGGAAACAGGTGATTTGTGGCTGGGTGGCCCTGCTGTAGCCCCGTGTGGAAGGGGAAGGGTGCTTCTCTGCTCTTTGGGCTATTCCATGGACCAACAGAAGGCACCCTTGCCTTCCCCAAAGTGCCTCCACAGCCACGAGCTGTCCATGATGGAGGTGAGCGCAGCTCCCGCAAAGAAGAGCTCCCAAAGCCAGGACCTCGCCTTCTACACCAGCCCACTGCTGTTGCTGCTGGCTGCCATGTCCTGCCCAGGTAATAAGCAGTGGAGTGGCGGGGAGAGTGCAGCAGGAGTCCCGCGGCTATCCTGGCCCAGCAGCGCCACGGTGGAGAGGGTGAGACGGGTTCGAGCAGCGGAGAAGCTGGCAATGCCAGGCCCTCTGCCAGGCTGCTCTCAGTCTTTTTCCCTGTCATGGGTGATGGCAGTCTCCTCCCTGCACAAGGAGCGTGCCAGTCTCTCAGGGACTTTGCGCCCAAGCTTGAGGTCCACATCCTGCAGGTCAGGAGGCAGGGCACAATCTTCCATGGCTTTGGGGTGAAGATGGTTTTTCAGATTAAGGAACAGCAACCATGGAGGGAGAGTGGAGAGGGGAGTTGATGGGGAATAACTAAGACTTCAGCGGGAAGATGATGAACAGGACGAGAAGTGGGAAGAAGACGAGGAAGAGGAAGAGGAAGAAGAGGGGTAGGGGAAAGAAGATGAGCACTCACACATACATAAATACCTGGGCAAAGCTGAGTAATAAGCTAGTTACTAAAAAAGGATGTAATTAAACAAGGAAATACTAAAGTGCAAGCAATTATAGGTAAGCCCAAACTAGGATGCCAGTAAAAGAAGAAGGAAGAGGAGGGAAGATGAGGGGTAGAACATGAGGAAGATGAGGAAGATGAGGAGGGGGAAGAAGATGACTGGAAGAGGAGCGGGAAGATGATGATGAACAGGACGAGAATGGGAAGAAGACGAAAATGAGGAAGAAGAAGAAGAGGGGGAGGGAAAAGAAGATGAGCACTCACACATACATAAATACCTGGGCAAAGCCGGGTAATAAGCTAGTTACTAAAAAGGATGTAATTAAACAAGGAAATACTAACGTGCAGGCAATTATAGGTAAGTCCAAACAAGGATGCCAGAAAAAGGTCCATAGGATCATGGAAATAGTAAATCATGTCTTGAAGTTAATTCCTCTTGGGCTCAAATAACAAATCTGGGGACATTATCATGCAAAATTATGTGTCTGCCATTGGGCTTTAATATAGAACAAATGATATCCAGATGCCACTTTATACATTACATGCAGCAGATGTGTAATCAAGAAGCTAACTGAACAGGGTTGACTGTTGCACAAATAAGCCATTTTATTTAGGAAGCATTCAACCAAAAGTGATGGTAAATGATGACATGTTCCTCGCAATATGTTAAATTTCTTTTGTCATAGTCCAAGCTGATGTTAATAAACATAGTCAATTCATGTCTCTTTTCATTGCCTCCTCATGTATGAGGAACACAGGAAATGGAGAGCATTCTAGACAAGGTCTAGAAGAAAAGTAGGGAACAGAATCCTGATGGGCATTAATATTCCTGCCAAACACTCTTCTAAAGTCATTAAGCACCCTGCCACAGCTGACTTTTAATTGTTCTTTTTCTTTTAATTAAACAAACAAATAAATCAGATTTTGGCATATTGCAAACAAATGAATGAGTTTCCGTCATCACTTTTATTCCCATCAATGCCTACAGAGATAACATAAATCTTACAGGAATTTTGAGAAAATAAAAACTGATAATTGGCTTACATATACATCATGTATTTGACCTTTCTGCAAACATTCAGTTTTCACACTAATTACTTTAACCTTTTTTCTTTCATATTCAATTTACCTCAAAATCCAGTAATAATATAATCTGTCTGCATTCACAACTTCTTTTCTTTGTATCTTTCAATATTTTTCCTCAGTTTTATAGCATAACCAAAAAATTCAAGTATGTTTTAGGATAATTTCCTATGCACAACTTGAATACATTATTTCATACTCTTATATACATTTTAGCCTTTTCAATTGAATTTGTTATATCATTCCTCTTTTCTATTAGTTTTATAACACAATATAACCATTTTCCTTTCACACATTGTATATGTTAATTCATGTTGTTTATTGAGTACACATCTTGCATTCCATGCCATAATCTTACATATGTCATGGCTGTGGTAGACTGCCAGTTGGTATATCCTCATTGCCCATCATGGCTATGGTCAGTTGAGGCTTTGAGTGCAATTTTAGTTAGATACAGAAGATGTAGATTACATTATCATCCTTAATTATACTGATGCTCCATATAGATTAGAAAATAGAAGGGCAATAGAATCAGTTTCATTACATTTTGGCCAATAAACTACAAGTACTACCAAAATTTTACCTCAGATATCTATGTAAATTATATTAAAAAGTGCTTTAAGGCCTAGAGGATAAATACAGGATTCTGATATATACTCAGGATTCAAATCGTTTTGCATTGTGGGTAAAACAAATAAGATGCAGTTCTGGATATTAGCCAATGTTTGTAAGCATTAGGGTATTGGCATACCATAAACTATTCTCTCTCTCTCTCTCTCTCTCTCTCTCTCCCTCCCTATCTTACAAAAATAATGAGAAAACTAAAATGATACTATATAAAACTATAAAACTGGTATAGTAGTTCTGTTTATATATAAGATTTTTATGGCTAAAAAATAATTTTTTCAGACACTGACATCATGTGCTGCCTTGTAGAATTTTCACCACAGCAGGACAGAATAAATAATTGTTAAAAGCATAAATTTGAAAGCAACAAATTTGAAAGTAACATGACATGATTTGAATTTTGCTTTTTGTAGATAATTGCATTTGATGAGTTAAAGACAGACTTCAAGAGTCCTATAGACCAGTGCAATCCAACACATGCAGTAAGTACTGCTTTTTGGTTTAATAATAACTAGCATTTAATGAAAATTATATTTTGAAAATACAGTGTTAAATGTGTTCTTGTGATTTTTCAATAAGCATTGAAAAATACCATTCCTAGTGCCTTCATGGAGAGGCCCTTATAGTTTTCTTGGCAACCATATGCAAGTCGATTGCCATTGTCTTTGACCGCCCTGTCCAAACCCTCTATTAGTGATCTTTATTTTAATATGTAAATGTAGTGAGCCTGGTCTTGACATAATTAGTTCTGATTCAGAAATGAAAGTTCATGCAATAAAACCCCATAAACTAAAGGCTGATTCATGCAGTCTATAATTGGCTAAGGTATTTAATGCTGGTTGAATGCTGCAGCTGAATGCTCTGTAATTCTTTTCAGAGAGACTTGCTTACTATAGAAATGATATAAATAAATATAATGTATAGGTGAACTTCTCAAGGAGGATTTGTGGCCCCACTGTCTTTATTAGATTTTGAGAAAAAG
>JANHGC010005846.1:44214-56627 GCA_027560395.1 Boaedon fuliginosus | reverse complement strand
GGAAAGGAAAGGAAAGGAAAGGAAAGGAAAGGAAAGGAAAGGAAAGGAAAGGAAAGGAAAGGAAAGGAAAGGAAGGGTCCTTACTCATCTGAGAAATTCTTCCTATGTATTGCTGAAAAACTAATGGTATATTGTTTGGCCAGAAAGAGCTAACAACAGTACATTAAAACAAAATAATATTACAAAACCATAAGAATCCTGCTACAGCAGATCAAAGGACCATCTCATCCAGCATGCTATCCTCATAGGGGCCAGCTAGATAACAGCCAGCCAGCTGAAACATAAATTCAGTAACACTTCTACACTTTTCACTTGTACTTCAACTCTCCTGTCTGTCTATTTGTAACCCAGAATTGGCAGAGAGTGTGCATCACAGGGCAACTATGTTTTGAATCAAGATACCTCCAAAAGGGGTAAGTTAAAGAATGCATCCAAAGATCCGGGCCCATTGTGGGACTAAAATTTCAAGGATCTTCATACCATTTGCACTGGCAAAGTTGTGGCCACTGCAGTGTCACCCTACTGCCCTGCAATCGTCACATCGCCACAGTCATGCTATCATAACTTCCAATGCTCCTGGCTACCTTCCCACAAGCAAAGTCAGTGGGGAAACTGGCGGGAAGTTGGAAATTGCTCCTGCTCCCACTGCTTTTTTGTCCGCCCATGGCCATACTATTTTTTTGCTTAAGTAAGCAAATATATCTGACACAGTGACTCAGTGCATCATGGGTTATCCAGTAATATTTAATCATACAACTGCAGGCTCTGTAATTACCATCAAAGGAGTGAGGTTGTCCCCTTTACAACTATCCAGTTGGCAGCAATTTTTACATCTCATGGTGGTGTAGAATGGCATTTCTCAAGTAAATACTTTGTGAATAAATATTGCCTTTCCTATTTCTCCTAAACCATGAAAACATTGCATCCCTTATAGATAAAAATAAATCGGTCTCTCCTGTAATAGCAGTACTGTTCCTCAATAGCAGGTGTGAAGGTAAAAATCTAGTTTGATAAGATATACAGAAAATGAATACATGCATTCCTGCCATTGCTTTCAAACTGTGTTTGGCATCTGGGAGTTTCCTTATACATCTATATTTTAATATACAATTAAATGTAATTTTCATATTTAATTTTAAACTTGTATCTCCTCATACCTTTGTAGTAAAAAAGGCAGCGATCCACCAATACAAACCAGCGCTTATTCCACTGCTTGACTCCAGAGCTGGCCTGTAAAGAGTTGTTGAAAGCAAACAAATCATAATCTGGATACTACATACAGCATAGATTGAAAAAAGCATCCTATGAGAAAATGGCATGACAGGCTAAGGTCAGAAAAATAACGAAATCGCTAGGTAGGATAGGATAAGAACTGGTACGCTGAATTTACCATGAAGATCCACCTTCCAGAATAGAATATCTCCCACTCACTTGCTGTGGAAACAGTGTCTAGATTAGTTCTGAAGTTACTTCCTGTGAGAGGGAATACTTTGGTCCCCAGTCTCAGAATGACAAGTCAGCAAGCAATCTTAGCAAACACACACTTGAGAAAGAAGAAATAAGGGGTCTGTGATGTGCAATTTTCCATAAATATTCCCTCCTTCCTGTAATAGGTAGGTGGACTGAATGGTCTTTCTTCCACTATAGAAATAGGATCTTCTCCAATTTCAATGAATCATTTTCTTACAGTGAAGACAAGGCACCCTATGGTGGAACACATCAGAGCTGTCCCTTACATATTGGGGGAAGGGGAGTACTCTTGCTGGAAAGGATGCCTTGGCCGAGGCATAAGAGTTCGGCTTTAATGGAAGAGAACATGAAGAACCATGAGCCCACTCTATAGATCTCTCCTAGGAGCTTATTAGCTGTCCATTTGTCCTATGGGGCACCCTTATTCTATGTCTCCTAGAATGATTTGCCAATGTATGATATGGCCCATTTGGAAAGAGAGAAGTTCCCTTCACTGAGGATGGGCTCCAGAAACAAGTCCGAAAACTTGGAAGACTAAACTTCTGGTCCTAGTGACCAACCCAGATTGGATCCTGAAGACTAAAACTACTTTTACTGACTAATAACAGAATCTTGCAAATCTGATTGTGCCATACCTCCTTCATTTTAAACTACAATGGGTTAAGAAAACATATGCTTAAGCCACTTCTGAAAATGGTCTCTTTGTTTTGGACTTATAAAATATTTTAATCCAGTTTTAAATGTTAGGGAATGTTAGTAGTAAATAAAAATTGGGGAAAAAATTTAAAAGGAGAATTGTAGATTTAAGGGAGTCCTTTGCAGAACTGATAGACTCCCATGCTCTTTGGAAAAAGACAGAACCAAAACTGCTCCCATAGGAAGCAGCAACAGATCTTCTCTAAGGCCTGCCCCCAGTGTGACCTATGAGAAGGCGCCTTAGCTCCAGAAAATAATCCTTTGAAGCCATATAGAGATCTTGACCAGTTGCATAACAATCCCAATAGTTTCAGTCCAAGAATGATATAGTGCACAGCAATCCAAATGGAGTGATATTTATTTATTTATCTTATCATGTCTTTATTGCTTCATAGATAACTCAGAGTGGTGGACACACATAATTCTCCTCCTCCTCCTCTTTTCACAACAACAATTTTGTGAGGTGGGTGGTGCTGAGTAGCCCAAAGTCACCCAGCTGACTTTCATACCTAACAGATGGAATGATCAAATAAGCTAATGACTTTCAAATCAGTTTCTTGCTCAGTAAAGTTATGAAGAAAACCAAGTAGTGGGTGAAAAAGCACTTCTTTGACTGTCCTGAAGCATGACATCTGGACTGTGACGTTGGAGAGAAAATAGAAGCTTGTGCAAAGATGGGCAACCTTTAGCACTCCAATAGCATTTGCTCCAGTTTTAATGGATGAAAGTCATGCTTGGTAGGGCCAAAGATGCTTTAGTGATCATGGCTGTATTGTCAAATTGGTCCAGTCCACAAAAGAATCCAGAAGCCCCCAAATAACTATTTAATTATGTTTGTGGGTATGGAACATTTTGCAAATGAATTTCAGTGTTAAACTGTGGGATCTAATTTACCAACAGAATTAGGAATTGGTTTGGGAACCTTCAAAATGTACTTGCAGTTTATGGGCTATGAGTATCTTCTGATGTGGTGAAGGACAGGTGGTTTACCTGCTTGAAGAGCCAACCGTTCTTGGTCACTGCAGCATTGGGATTCCTCTTCATGGAATTAGAACGTTTTCCAAAAGCAATTCCTTTTCTGGAAGTACGTGATGATGCCTTTGGGAAATAAAACAGAAAGGTTGGGAAGGCAAAACAAGCAGTGGGTAATACAATGAAATCCTGATTATACTAAGTCTGATGGCTGCGGAGCTTTTGCATCATTCATTCTTGTTATATCCTTTATATTACTTCTAAGTTGACTTTTTAGTTGATTTATATTTTTATGAACCATTTAGACTCCTTTGGAACTCTGGGGGAATAAATTTGATAAATAAATATCAGGACAGGCACACTAAAAGCAACAAGACATGACTAACTTAAGCCTAACTGAGTACCAATGGGTCAATTTTTAAGCATGACTAAATATAGAGCAAACTCGCAATCTTGGGCACATGCTGGCTATGACATTTGGCATAAAAAAGATGCCTAATTTTTGTGAGGTAGATTTTTCACATATGTGCCATTTATGCTGAGATATTCCAATATCAACTACTTCTCCTTGGATAGCATGAAGTGAAATAACCACAAACATGATTTTAAACTTTGAACAACAATGTGGTAGGCTTGTTCTATAGTGCCCTGAATTCCACAGTAGCAGATCAATTGTGTCTTATTTTTCAAATGGGAAAACTTGACAGCCAGAAGGTTTGGATGAACCTATCAGAACAGAGCCACAAAAAGGCAAATATGCAAGATCACAATAAACAATGTAGCAAACATACCCTGCCATTTGGTCGTTCCTGAGGCACCTCTGAAACCATTGTGTGATTGGAGGATTCACTGCTGCCTGCTGCCGGCCGCTTGCTACTTACTTTGCTTGACATGTCAAAGACAGATCTGGGATTGCAGGAGAAGGAGAGGAAAAATGCATCATTAACAATCCCAAGAAACTGACTTTGTGTCAGGGTTCTGACCGATGTCTCTGGCTATATTACCCTTCTTCTTGTACTTCTTATGCTTTCATACCACAAATATATGTCCCTATATTGATCTTGGGTGAACATTAACTTAAACCAGGAATTCATCAAATCAGACAGAATACAAATTTCCTTTGTACAAATCCCTGCCGTTTTTTTTCTCGAGCTAAACTTCTGGACATCTAAGGGACTATTTTCTTTCATCTGGTATTTTTCATCCTTAAATTTTATGCTCTATACTCTTTCATGAACTTCTATTTTATGTCCAATATTGCAAGGCACTAAAAACCTCCAACCTTTGCAATCCAAAATGGTTGTTCTCTTCTGAGGTCTGGTCAGTCACAGGATGAAGGAAAGTGTTCCGTCTTTCATTATGACTAGGAAAAAAAAAACAGAAATAGACAAGGCATTAATGACATGGCTTATATGGAAATAGTATGTACATCTCTTTTGTAGCTCCCATAATCGGTTGACTATGAGTATATCTTGGAGATGGAAATTCATCTGCCTTGACCCGTTTAGAGTTACCAATTCAGTTTACAGACAAGTACTAGCCATTACTTCTATCTGAAAAGATTTTACATCCTCCAGCCTACTCTTCATCCATCAAAAACAATTGTACCTGTAGAACATTTCCAGGAAACTGCTAAATTTTGAAAAGATAAGCAGTCACAGTAATAATCATAATCTTATACAGTTTTCAGTTTCAGTGGAAATTTTGTTATAATGATCTGACAAAAGTAACATCTATGTTGATGGCTGTAATGAAATAGAAAACTGTACTCATAATACATCAATGTGAACACAAATCATTACTTTGCCATCCGGTATTTTTTGCCTTACCTAGCTAAAAGTTGTTTACAGGCCCCAGGCTGCTGCACGCAAATATCTATCACCACTAACAATAAAGCATTTTTTAAAATAGCTACTGTGATTTAATTAGAAGCATAATCATTTCATATGATGAGTCCGTAGTATATTAAAGTTGTAGGAAAATAATAACACAGTCATGTGTTACTGTTTTAAGCAAACTCATTAATGAAGCATTAGAAACCATGCAACCTATTTTTGATAGCTCCTTAAGGATTATTGTGGTCACCATATCTTGGCAGAGATCTAAAAACAATACTTTGAAATTTTCAAATAGCTTTCTGCTAGAAAAATGTTTTGAGCATTGGACTGCCTGATCTAAGAGCCTTTTATATATGTCAATTCTCCCTCTTCTTTGGAACTGTATATAGCTGACTGTTTTAGTATAGAAAGTTGATGCTCTACTGATTCCAGGCTGAGAGACATCTGACCATTTCAGGGCATCTTCTATATAGAATCAACAATTTAAAATGATTACCATAGCATGCACATGATAGGAGAAATTTTGGGTTATACCACCCCAAACTCTTATTCAACTGTAATAGTATGTGAGAAGGACCTTGAAAAAAAAACACACACACATTCTAGGCAACAATTAAATAAGAGGTGGCTGAGTCTACAGAAGGAATGGAGTTGTGGCAGAAGGGACCCTTCCTAATTTCTTGCACTGCAAGGGTCAGGTGGGAGAGGGAGATGTACTTTCAGACCTGCAACATTCTGTTAATGGAACTTTAAATATAGAGTAAATACTTGTGGGTGTGCTTCTTGTCTGGACTACCTCTCAAGGCTGATATTACATGAAGTAAATAATAGTATGTTAATCCACTGAAGAGGCAGATACAGAATATGTCTCTTCTTGATACATACAGAAGGAAGGGTTCCTTTTTTTTTAAGAAAAACCTGGGGAACATTTTAAATAATGAATTCAGAGGCTATAATAGCACAATTGAGAATTTTCCCATTTAAATATGATGCCTACATCCATACAATGTGCAGAAAGGCACCAGCTGAGATCCCTACAATATAATACCTACTCCATGTAAAATTGTGCTTTTACAATTGAGGCATACTGAGTAAAACAAAACTATTAAATTACACCAGCCAAAACAAATCAGGCAAGCAGTGCTCTGTGATGTGCTTTTCCGGATGCAGATTTTAATTAGAATACATTATGTTATCTTGGCCTGCTGAGCTTTATTAGTTTTATGTTTACAAAAAGCAGGCTGTCATTTCCCACACACATACACACACAAATCTGTATCAAAGAAAAGATAAACAAGTTTTTAATGACTTGCGACAGACCAAATTACAGTTTAACCCCATTTCATGGATTAAAGGAACATATAGCATGATCAATCTGGCATGTGAATGGCACTAGTGCAAATGTCTAGTTTTCTTGTCCTCGTGTGCAAAATTCTATATAATTGTATGGAACTCTTTATTTTATATAGTCTATTCTTTCTCAAGGCTCAAGGTATTAATGTTTAAATGGAAAAAGCATTGAAGATCTCCAAAACAGACAGTCCTGCAAAGCAGATAGATAAACTGTCCAGAAATTGCACTTGGCCAAGTACAGTGACCATACTGGGTGAGAATGATGTGCACTGTATTACAGATACAGATTAATAGAGTTGGGAGGGACTTTGTAGGTCATCTAGTCTAACCCCCTGCCCAAGCAGGAGACCCTACACCACTTCTGACAAATGGCAGTCCAATCTTTTCTTGAAAGCCTCCAGTGATGAAGCTCCCACAACTACCGAAGGCAAGCTGTTCCATTGGTTGATTCTCACTGTCAGAAAATTTCTCCGTATTTCTAGTTTGAATCTCTCATTGATCAGTTTCCATTATTTATTCCTTGTCTGGCCTTTGGAAAGCAATGCCTTCCTCTCTGTGGCAGCCTCTTAGATATTGGAACACTGCTATCATATCTTTCCTGCTCCTTCTCTTCACTAGACTAGTCATGCCAGTTGGATGAATTGATCAAGACTGGTCTACTGGTCGAAACAGTTTGGTCTGGGCTTCTTTCCCAATAAATATTAAATACTTGTGAGTGAACAGAATGACAGAATTTGGATGCAGAGGTCAGCAGAAATTTGAGAGGTTATATAATTGTATAATATATAATTGTAGCAAAAGCATGCTGTCATACTTGAAAGATCAGGCCCACACATGCAGGTCCAATTAAACTGATTTATTGTTAATGCCTATGCACAAGAATCTTCTCAAGTAATAATTAACACCTACTTTGGGTTAGATAATGGTCAGCAGAATTCAAGGGAGGTTGGACCTGGTTCATTTGTGGCTACATAGGGATTCTAGGTTGATCCCTCTTTTAATTCTGCTCCCAGGTTATGCCATTCCTTCTTCTACCTATGCTTTTGTTTTATCAGGATTTTTCACAGTCACTTTTTATATGGCTTACTTTTTTGCATTAGAAGAGTTTTGAAAATGGATGGCATTTCTTCAACAAATATGCAACTGTCCATATTTTACAATTGTGAATTGTAAAAACACAGATGACTATGAGTTGGTAACAAAGAGCCACAAAAGTTCTGATCCATTGCTGTCACCTGGTATTCACATGAATTTTATATCCAAATCTTTAGCCCTATTTTAAATATATCCCAACTTCTTTTCCCAAGCTAATTCAATACCAAAGACTATATTTTATCATGGCAAGGATGCCAATGTTCATTCATTCTTGGGAAAAGCTTGGGAAGCTTGGACTCATAGAAGTATTGTAAAGAAATATTAATTTATTGTGAATAAATTTACATGTTCATGGCCAGACAAATTGTTCCAATGGTAATGAAATAACTTACTGATTGTAGGTACTGACAGCAGCTAGGATTGTATTTGCACAAAATTGAAAAGGATCAAAAGTACCGAGTGAAGAAAATGTGATAAGTAAAATACTAGAATGTGCAGAAATGAATAGACTGACATTGATGATCAGAGAAAAAGAAGACATAGAATATTATAAGGTATGGGATACATTCTATAGTTGGTTAGAAAAGAGGATTGAAGGGGAAGATTAGACATATAGAAAGAATAATGAGATTAACAAAGTATATTTTGTAGATAGGAGGTGATAGAAATGTAGAAATATAATTGCTTAGATTATTACATAGAAATATAGATGTAAAGAATAGATTATAGAAAATATTGTTAATGTTGTCTAAGATATAGAAATGTAAGAATATAGGTGTTAGGGACAGAATAGTAAAAGGTATATTCAGAACTAAAGAAATGTTATTGAAATGAAGAAGATATTGGAATGTTATGATCATCGTATACTTAAAATTTGTAATCTCCTGCAGAGCAAAGCTTGGAAATGAGACAATGTTTTATTTTATGTAACAAAAAATAAAAAATCTTTATAATAATAATAATAAAAAAAAACAATGACAGAGCTTCTAATGTGCTTCCTTCAGTGGAAAAGTTGGGATATCTGCCTTGAAAATACTCCAAACGTAACTGTATAGCACAGACAAACATCAGCACAGGAAACATTTTATCACATTTTGTATTATATCATAAATTGCTTTATGATAATACTTAAGTTACACAATGTTTTATAATAGTCCTTGACTTATGACCTTAATGGAGTCTGCCTATTATGATTGTAAGTAATAGTGGTAGTTATAGTTAAGTGAGACTGCCCACATGATTGCTTTGCTTAACAACCAAAATTCTTTCTCACTAGGTCCACCTTGCATCTATTTCTTAACTGGTTGGGTCCCCACAGGCTTTAGTTTAGACGTGCTTGCTATCCCATTGCGTCCCACACCCTCCTCTCTCCTATCATATCGCAGTCCACTTACTTTTTCCAAATATTGCCTTTGGAAAAGAAGCAGCTGATCTGCCACATGACCTCCCTATACAGAGGCCATATGATGCCATCCAGGAAGCAGATGCCATTTTAGAAATGGCTGCAATTCTCAAAGTAGCACATCATGATCCTGTCCAACTTGAACCTGTTATTTTCATGATTCAGGAAACATTTTTACCCAGGGGTAAAGAAAGCAGGGGTGGTTCAGGAAACCATATGCAGGAGATGCTGAACCAACCCCCCTTGCTTCCCCAGTGAACAAAACTACTTAGAAAACTACTTCCTGCCTTTCCCTTGGCTAGCATGTGTATTTGCGCCATGTTTCTCAGCAATAATAATAATAATTGTGCAGTGGCAGAAAAACTGTAAGAATGTCAGCCAATGGGGAAGGTAATGTCTCACTTTAGGACCACATCATTTAGTGGCCTCAATTGTGATTTTAAGAAAGGACTATCTTGCACTATCTTTTGTTTTTAAAAATGTTGACTTTTTCATTTCTGAGGATCTCTTTACTCCACGGAATCACTATTTATGATTTTCACATACACTGATTCAATTTCTATTTTTTTTACTACATACATTTCCTAAGTATCTCATTCCTACTGCGTTAAAGCTCAGTTTTGTGTTTCTTCTACATACCCACTCCTATTTTCATATAATAAAGTAGGCAGAAATATGTTTTTATACAGAGCCATTACATTCATTATATACATACATAACACACACATTCTCCATGTTTATCCAGTGCCCTGTTTAACAACTGTTTGCAGTTACAACAGTGACGTAGAAGTAGCTTCGTGATCAATCCTTGTATTACATCATAGGTCTGTAAAGCAAAGAAAAGTGCAGTTGCAGTTTCACTTAGTGACTGCTTTGCTTAATGACCGAATTGCTAGTTCCAGTTGTGGTTCCTAAACAAGGACTATCTGTAATTTATGTGCCCAAACATTGCATCAGTGTTTAGCTAGAATATTGAATGAAGGCTTAAAAAATGCAGGCAATTGGAAACAAAATAAAAACCTCTACCTACAAAGATTTCATTGTTTCCTCCAAGAGTACTAAATAGAATAATCAACCACACAGGAGCTTCTCCTGTTTTCATGGACTGAATGTACTAAATTCCAATTTAATAAATTCGTGTAATGTGCAAACTGAAGACCTGGTTCCAAGTATTAGTGTATATTCAATGTGATGTTATGACCACTCATGGTCTCCAGTTCTCATTTGTATTAGAACATTAAGCATGAAATTAAATATCACAACAACCAAGCAAATAAACTGGAATACCCCTTTAAAGTACCCACTAACACAACATCAGCAGTATTTTGAAGGATGAAACCAACAAGAATAAAGATTGAAATATTACAAATCATAAAAAGTACACTGGCGTGATATTCATATCTTACAAGGGATTAAATCTATATCACATTGTATGGAAACAATATGCATTTAAAAGGAACAAATTAACAAATATTCTCTCGGATGAAATATGATTTCAGAGTTTGTTTGTTTGCTTGATTCCTTTCCTTCCTCCCTCCCTCTTTTTTCATTGCCTTCTCTTTCTCTAAGTTTAGTTTACATTGGTTTTTACAGTTGTAATTAATGAAAATTATATTCAAATTTCCCAGGTGCAGTGCATGCTTGGTTTACACTGATAGTTACTACACTTTTGTATGACATTTAATCTTGATTCTTGGTTACATTTCACTTCTAGTTGTATTCCTACCTTTTATTTGCAAGAACTGATCTCTTGCTGCTTGTTTTTTTTTTAATGGTACACTATCTTTAATAATACTGCTTTTTATTTACAGAAAATTAGTTGTGTAATGACTTGTTTTTCATTCTGGAAACTATAAGTGTGAGCTTCTGAATGATGCTATCTATATGCCTTGCTTCTGATGACTGGAAAAAAATGGTTGCCTACCTAGTGCTTAAGGGAAGGCTAATTTTCAGAAATAAAACTATGTCCCTATCGTGATACTCATTTTACTACTCTGTCAACCAAAGATACCAAATATAATCACAGATTTTTACATCATTTATTATCTTTTAATATACTGGGCTGACTATTAGTACACATTTTTGAGATAGAGAATTTTAATGTATACTGGCCAGGTTGCCTGAACATTTCAGGCAGGAATAGTAGACTGCACTGGAAAAAATGCTTTTGATAACCTATATCTGTAAAAGAGAAGTGTGTGTGTGTGTGTGTGTGTGTGTCCGTCCTCAATAGGCTCTTCCATGCCAGCACCAATCTGGCCCAAATTTGGCAAAAGGGTTTTGGGTTCTTTGTCCCCAAATTTTGGGGCCGAAGTGGACCCCCGCCACCTTTAATTGCCAAGCTCAGTTCTACTGAGGCCTGAAGCTCTCTAGCCAATAGAAGCAACGTATGCAAATCAGCCAAAGAATGCTGAGGGCTCCCCTCCCCCACCAGGCATTTGACTGAACCCAACATTTCCGTGGCTAAGTGAGGATTTGTTAAGCTTTGCCCCGTTTTATGACTTTCCTTGCCATGGTCGTTAAAGGAAATCCCTGCCATTGTGAAGTTAGTTACCACAAAGTCCTCGGCTTACAAGCCCAATTAAGCCCAACATTTCTGTAGCTCACCCAAACATTTGTTCGGTGAATTTTGAACCCCTTTGACAACCCTTTCTTGCCACATCGTTAAGCAAGTCAATGCCGGTGTTACTTGCAACAGAGCTGCTGTACAGGCAGTCCTTGACTTATGACCACCATTGAGCACATTTCCATGGCTAAGCAAGGAGTTGCTAAGTTTTGCCCCGTTTTACGACCTTCCTTGCCATTGTCGTTAAACTGAATTCCTGCCATTGTGAAGTTAGTTACCACAAAGTCCTTGGCTTACAAGCCCAATTAAGCCAAACATTTCTGTGGCTCTGCAAACATTTGTTCGGTTAATTTTGAACCCATTCAACGAATCTTTCTCACCACGGTTGTTAAGTGAGTCAGTACCATTCTTAAGGTACATGGTTGTGAAGTGAATCTGGCTTCCCCCCTTGACTTTATTGGTCAAAAGGTCGTGAAAGCGTATCACGGGACACATGCCCGTCATAAATACAGGTCGGATCAATTTCGAACACATGGTCATGCGGATGCTGTAACAGAGTTGCTGTAAAGGCAGTCCTCGACTTACAACCATTGTTGAGCCCAACGTTTCCGTGGCTAAGCGAGAAGTTGTTGAGTTTTGCCCCTGTTTTACACACTCTGCCCACTCACTTCCATACCTAAGATTCTGTGTAAGGAGGGGGGGAAGGGTGAAAATTTCCCCTGACCGGGGAAATGAGGCGGGGTATCAATCCAAATAAATAAATAAAATAAATAAATAAATAAATAAAAAGGATGAAGAGCAGGAGGAGGAAGCAAGAAGAGGAGGAGGGTGAAGAAGACAATTAAGAGGACAAGAAGCAGTAGGAGGAAAGAAGAGGGGGAGGGGAAGGGCAAGAAAATGAAGAGGAAGAAAAGAAGCAAAAAAGAAGAGGAAGAAAAGGGGAAGAAGGGGGAAGAAGACCAAGAAGAAGAAGAGAAGGAGTGGGCAGAAGGAAAAGGGGAAAGAACATGATGAAGAGGAG
>JANHGC010005846.1:9157-20725 GCA_027560395.1 Boaedon fuliginosus | reverse complement strand
GGCAGATGGGGTGGGGATTCCTAAGCATTTCTCCCGGGGCCTTCCTCTCTCTCCCCTCCCAAAGGGTCCCAGAAACAAAGAGGCCCTTACTTCAGCTTGGCAGCCGCTTCCTCCTGCTGCAGCTTCCTCTCTTCCTCGAGCTTCTTCCTCTCTTCCTCTTCGAGCCTCTGCCTCTCCTCCTCCTCCTTCCTCTTCTGCTCCTCCTCCGACTTTATCTTCTCGTCCTCTTTCCTCTTCCACTCCTTCTCCTCCTTCTTCCGCTTCTCCTCCTCCATTTTCTTCTTTTTATCTTCGGGGGGCTTCAGCATCTCTCTCTTCAGGCCCAGCCGGACGTCCTCCTTGGGCCGGTCCCGGCTGCTCACCGGCCGCCTCTCCCCAAACTCCTTCTCTTTGCTGCTTAAGGAAGTTTCTTTTTCCTCCATGCTGCCCGACTTCTTGCGCTCAGCTGGCATTGTGTTATCCAGGAAGATCTGAAAGGGTACGGGTGTCATTAGGCCCACCAGGGATTACTCAGAGCATCTACCAATACATCCCCCACCGACAGGATGCCAGGTAAATCCAGGGAGAGTCTCACTCATCCAGGTCTTGGTTGTCCCAAAGATGCTTTTTTTCCCCAAGAGGCAACTGGACTCTCTTGCTATTCTTTGAAGAGGTTTCACTTCTCCTCCGAGAAGCTTCTCCGGCTCTGACTGGATGGTGGACAAGGGAAGGACTGATCTTCCTTGCAGACAAAGCTGGTCATTTGCAACCTTTATTTTAGGGTCTCTAAAAGTTCTGCAAGGAGTATCGATCCTTCCCTTCCCCACCATCCAGTCGGAGCCGAAGAAGCTTCTCGGAGAAGCGAAAGGTTTTCTAAGAAAGAAAAAAAAAAACCAGAAAGTCCAGTTGCCTCTTGAAAAAAAAAAAGCACCTTTGGGTCACCCAGGACGTGGTTATCCCGAAGGTGTTTTTTTCAACAGGCAACTGGACTTCCTTGGGGGTTTTTCCCTTGCTTCTCTTGGATAAAATACAGGATCCCCCTGTAGTTTAAACTGCATTATTATCGTTATCGTAGGACAGATGCTTGTAGTTCTTCAAAGCTGCAGAAACAGAGGCTACTTCATTTAGGAGTAGACCCTGCCCTGCCCTTAGAGCCCCCTTGAAATGTGAAATTTTGCCTGCTTACCAAACAAGAAGAATATGCCTACTATCACTTTTAAAACCTGAGTTGCTTTCTATGGTCCAACTCTAAAAGAAGAGACAGACTTATAGCCGTACAACAGCAACAGTGATTGAATGTTAAAGGTAATTTCACTCTGCTGCATGCATAATCACAAACCTTTCTCTTAGTTTTGAAAGCAGAAATTCTCCAACTGTATCATTTGACCAGCTGGCCAAGTATTTTCTGATTGCAGTGCTGTGGCTTATACTAGATTCATTATATCCTGTCTTTGTTTTACAAATAAGGTTTTACAAATAAGCGTTACCCTCCTCCTGTTTTCTCCACAACACCCCTGTGAGGTGAGCTGGGTTGAGAGAGAGGGAGGCACTGGCCCAAAGTCACCCAGTTGGCTTTCCTGACTAAAACGGGATTCGAACTCAAGGTTTCCTGCTTTCTCGTCCGATTACGTAGCCGCTAGACCAAACTGGCTCTTTCTATATGTTAGAAAGAGAAACTCTGGGCTTAAATGCACAGGCTGAATCTTCTCCCATGTAATGATAACAAGCCTATGAGATTATTAAACTGGTAACTATAGCAATCTTACGCAGATCCTGAAAGGCTCCCTTTAGCTGTGAGGAGTTGTGAGTAGTTCCTGCGAGGAACTAAATTGCAGTTTGTGACACTTCTGAGTGATCTCAGAGAAGATACTGAAATTAGACACTCACCTACTCTCTTATGCACGTAATTGCCACTTGCAGGACTGAAAGAATATGACAAATGGCATTAAGCAAAGGCTGACGCAGCCCCCAAAACACAGCAAAAGTAAAAAAAAGGGAACTGACTGTGCTTCAGAGTAGACTGAACAAATCAAATGTTTTCAAGGGTTTGTAAAAAATAACAAACCTTTATTAGTCATAGACCAGCATGTTTATTTAAGTTTCATATTTCTTTATTGCCCATCGCCTTTACTTATTAATAAGTAAAATTAGCACCCAACTGTGTCAATAATTGTTACTGGCCATTTGCGGGTGGAGTTTATATATATATGTAGAATGTCGTACCATGTTGCTACTTTTTAAAGAGATAATTTTGAGAACAGATAATGTAAACAGAAATTACCGAAATACGTTGAAAATTTAGCTAAAAAAGGAGGAACCAGTTGGTGGTAAGAATCTCTGGAAAAACGGACAGTAAAAAGGGACATGAGCCAGGGCTGCAATTGCACTTATGGTAGGAACACTCAGATGTTTCAAAAGGAATTCCCTTATATTTCCCTTCCAAAACAGCTATGGGGAAAAAAATTAAAAAGGCAGACATTAAAGCTCTCCTGAATTTAGGGTTCAAAAATTTATGTGAATTTGGTTTTGGGAGCGAAAATTCTCTTATTTATAACTATATAGGAGAGGGCAGCAGTTTCTACTTGACCTTTAAGTATCTCTATCTATCTATCCATCCCCATAGACATAGGTATACATGCACATCCTCAAATAGTGGCAGAGAAAAGGGTGTTCAGGGGCATCAGAGAGAGAATGATGTGCACTGAACCTCTAATATTTTAGTCAAGACTTAGCAAACTGCCTCCAAAATGTCTAAACGCACAAAAATCACAAACTGAGGGGGACCCCCAAGACCCCAACAAGTAAAGTCTACAAGAAGTCCAGACCAAAAGAAAGGAACAAACTAAAGAGTTGGTGATAAAATGGGCAGATAGATGAGAGAGATAAACTGATGGATAGATGTACAGATACAGAATAGAGATAGACAGATTGTAGGAACTAGATCGATGATACAGATGGATGATAGAAATGGAGAGAGAGATGATAGGGATACAGGATACTGATAGATTCAGATAGATATAGAGAGACAGAGCTAGATAGATGAGGTAGATACATGATAAATGATAGATATTAGATGATAGACAATAGATAGAGGTGACAGATGATAGATGCCAGAGACAGACAGACAGACAAGACAAAAGCTGTATAAAGATAGAGGTGATAAGGTAAAGATAATCAGAGATAGATAGATGTACATAGTTACTGGTAGATGATATAGATAGCTAGACAGACAGACAGAAAATATAAACAGAGACAGTAAAGATAAATAGATAGCTAGATGTACATAGATAGCTAGATGACAGACAGACAGACAGAGATGTATAAACATGGACGGAGGTGGTAAGGTAAAGATAGAGATGGATAGGTGAGAGATAGATGTACATAGATAGCTAGATGATAGCTAGATACCCGTGTTTCCCTGAAAATAAGGCCCTGTCTTGTATTTTTCTTGCCACCAAGAAAGGCACCAAGGCTTATTTTGGGGGGACGTCATCCACTGACTAACCTATTAGTTTGGGGTGCACGTTTATTGGGTGCACATGTAAAAAACAAGCTGGGTGTTACTTTCAGGGGAGGTCGTATTTTCAGGGAAACAGGGTAGGTAGGTAGGTAGATCTAGGTAGCTAGATTGATAGACAGACAGAAAATATCAATATCCACATCTGTTCTCCATACAGTTTTTGGGGAAAAAAGAAACAATTCCTATGGTACAAACTTGAACAAACCACTGATTTTATGTCATTTTAATTATTTAACTGATCTGTCACATTTAGAATAACTGGGGAGGAGAAATCAGACCATAATGTCTCCCAGGCAAATTTGTTCAAAATGTGTTGTGAATTTAGTTGGTGTTAAATAATTTCATACCCAGAGCTTTCTGCTGGCCAAAGTATTAGTGAACAACGTAAACACCATGTGGCACAAATGTTAAACACCATGTGGGACTAGCAAGACAAGCTAGAGTAAATTCATACAAGTGGCTTGTTCGAAATTAAATTTATTTTATTTGTCAGATTTAAGGCTGCCCAATTCCATAAAGACTTCGGGTGATATAGAATATTTTTAAAAGCAAGAAACAATATTAAAAGAAAAAATGATCCATGTCCGGAAGAGATTTTAAAAACACAGCATTATATGGATGTAAAATGCAACCAACCAACCCTAATCTAAGACCCAGGGATCAATCTAGTTTTTCAAAGACTATTTAAACATGTTCAGGTTGGGAGCAACATAAATCTCTGTGAGGATGTTCCTCTGTTCTGGATGGTAGACACCTGGAACAATGAAGACTTCCTTCCTGAGTCCCATCAGATGGCATTTTAATGGATGAGAACCAGAGCATGCCAATTCTGTTCAATCATAGTGGGTAGAACCATGGCGGCACAGTGGTTAGAATGTAGTATTGCAGGCAAACTCTACTGTCAACAGTTCAATCCTGAGTGGCTCAGGGTTGATGGGGCAAATATGCTGTATAAGCTGCTTAGAACGTGCTATAAAGCACTATGAAGTGGTATATAGATCTAAGTGCTATTGCTATATGCAGAAACTATCAGAGATAGGTGATCCCTCAAATACTCAGACCCTATGTCGTAAATGGCAACCAGCACCTTTAATCGAATCTGGAAGTCAACTGGCAACACAGCAGCTTGTGGGGTAGTGGGATTAGATGGATAAACTGAGGCGTGCTCCTTAGCGTCTATGCTGGTGGAATAACTGTATCCTCTGAGTGATCTTCAAAGGCAGCCACATGGAACATATTGCAATACCCACATGTGGCTAGGATAGGAATGACTGTCTGGAGGGCTTCCTGGTTCAGGAGTACATCAGATGGAGTAAAAGCCTTATTCATCACAGCTGAAAAGCTCTTCAAATAGAAAGTGCAAGCCCAAGAAATGCCCCCCCCCGGGGAGATTCTAATCCAGGGGTCTGCAACCTTAAACACTCAAAGAGCCATTTGGACCCATTTCCCACAGAAAAGAAAACACCGGGAGCCAATAATTTAACAATCAGTTTAACTGGGTAGGCGTGGCCAACTCGACATCACTCATTCCCACCCAGTCACCTCCTGCTCTGGAATATGGAGCGAATCTCTCTCCATCTTCCGCCATCACCCTTACCTTCTCAGAACAGGCAAGCAGTGATGGAAAGGGGAAGGGTGGGGCCAGCCAGTGGTGGGATCAACCAACAGGGAGTCACAGAAGAGGGCCGAAAGAGCCGCAGGTTGCAGACCCCTGTTCTAGTCTCAAATTGGAAAGGGCAACCCCTTCCAAGATTAAAGATGAAAAATTGTAGGATTGAGGAACCCAAATCTTAATAGCACTCAATTTTTCTAGGGTTGAACCTGAGTCCTTTCCCACCCAAATGCTCAGTGTAGGAGATGACCAGGCTGAGCCCGAGGACAGGGTCAAACCCATCATGAGTTTGGAGTCTCCACACCTGCATAAGAGTTCTAAGTCCAGTCCCTCTTGAACTCCATTAAATCTTACCTGGGGCCAATTTGCCTTGACAGTCAGTAGTTCAATTCTTGTGTATAGGTAAGGGTAAAGGTTCACCTCACACATATGTGCTAGTTGTTCTGACTCTAGGGGGAGGTGCTCATCTCTGTTTCAAAGCCGAAGAGCCAGCACTGTCCAAAGATGTATCCGTGGTCATGTGGCCAGCATGACTAAATGCTGAAGGTGCATAGAACACTGTTACCTTCCCACCAAAGGTGGTCCCTATTTTTCTACTTGCATTTTTTATATACTTTCAAACTGCTAGGTTAACAGAAGCTGGGACAAGTAATGGGAGCTCACTCCATTATGTGGCATTAGGGATTCGAACTCTGAACTGCTGATCTTTCTGATTGACAAGCTCAGCATCTTAATTTAATTTAATTTAATTTATTAGATTTATACCCCACCTCTCTTCCCCTGTCAAGGGGAACTCTTACCCACTGAACCACTGTGTCCCCTTGTGTATAGGTAGCATGAAATAAACTTGCAATACTTTTGAACTCTTTTCTGGTTCCTGACATCTTGTACCTGACACTCACAATCTCAGACACTGGGATAAGACTTGGTAAACCCAAGGTTGAGATGTAGAATTGGGAATCATCAGCATACTTAAGATACTTTAGCCCAAACTAATGGATAACCTCATTCATCAGCATTATATATGCATGTTAAACAAGAGGGCAAGAGCATCTAACCCTGGGCATCCTTCCTAGCTCATTGAAAAAAAAGTTATACAGGTATGCTTCATCAGATCTTATCTTTTTTATAAAGGTCTTCAATAGTAAACTGATATCAAAAATTAGACCAACTGGATATAAATGGCATCTGATTATTTTTTAACTGCTGAAATATGAGCTGTATGTGACCTTTTTAAGTACCCCTGAGGAGACTAGTTATTACACAGTAAAGAGTGCAATGAGTTATACTAAGAGCTAAGGAGGCCCTTTACAGCAACTGATACTGGAGAAGAAAGTGAAGCTTCATGATTTTTAACACAACAGCATTTTTAAAGCCATGGCTATTCATAAGCATCTCTATTTTCAGATTTATAGATCAGCCCACAAAAGAATTTGGAGCTCTTTCCTCTTACAAGTGTGCCAGACAGACAATGAAAGGCAGCTGTGCTTGGGTGGTCACTGATCCTCGTACATAGCTAAAAGAAGCCAGGGGAAGGATCTCCCAGAGATCTTTCTGTGTTTAAACATATGGTTCAAACTCCAGGGCTCTGTTCTCCAAAGACGTTTCTTGACCATAGGAACCACCTAGATCAGGGCTGCCAAACTCCCAGGCCGTGGGCTGGATATGTCACACGCTGGCCATGCCCACGCCCAGCAAAGTGGGGAAAAGTCCCAATATGTCATGTGATGCCGCCATGATGCTGCGAGTCTGAAGCCCCTAATCTAGATTTTCTTCCACTGTACATTCAGGCAGGCAAGCATCAAATACAATGCTATTATCATAAATATGACAGTCAGCATTCCACACTTCCTTCTGCCTTGATTACAAATATTGCTATCCACTACTCAACTTGGTGCCTTCTAGATGTGTTGGCCATCAATCTCAATGCCTCCAGCCAGCCTCTGTCTTGTCTTAGGAATTGATTCTAGAACTTCTGAAGGGTAGCACATTCGGTATTTGATTGTGAGTAATATTGCTGACAATTGCCATATACACACACATTTGCTCACCTTCTTCTCTGAATCCCAATCCTGAATCAGCTAGCCAAACATTGCTGGTTCTTATGTGGCTGTACAATATCTGTTGCTGGAATAAACTTTTCTTCAAAACTCGCTCAGGGCATCTTTACTATAAATCATTAACTACCATCTATGCTGCCAAAGCATGTTAACTCCTTGTGTACAATGCTGTTTGGTAAGGAAAAGCAGATTTGCAAAAAATAAAATAAAATAAATTGTCATGCACATTGCACTGCAAGCACTCTCTGTTCTTTTTAAATTAAAGGTTCCCTCCAATATAGCAATTTATGAAAACAATTTGTTCTCTGGATCATACGGAGTCTGATCATGCTCTTCCATTTTTCCAGACACAGATATCCTTTTTCCATCTTGTATCTTGGAAATTATCTATAAAGATTCTGTGATCTTTCAGACACAACTAAATTTTTGTTCTCCTTTAACATTTTGAAATTAATAGCATTCATTGTGGCAAAAAGATCCATCATTAAATGTCTGCAAAATTTACCCATATTATCACAGCAGGGAACAGCACCTACTGGTTTAGGGATTGGGGTGTGGGGAGGGGGTATCCTTATGTTCATGGATGGGAGACTACCAGAAAACCTCAAGATTACAGGCTACATGGGGAAATCAAAAGAAACTCCCTCCAAAAAAGCTAATAGTAGCAAACTGTTCGTACAGTTGCCAAGAAAATTGCACAATGATCTTGCAGTCACCAAGAATTATATTTGATTCAAGGAAGACTGTAGCTATATTCCCGTAATACTAATGGCTTTACACTCCATATGACTAAATACAAAGTCTTACAGATACCTATCTGAATGCTGCTTTTCATTAATCGCATGGAACTATCTCTGAAATCTTTAGCTACGCTGTTTACAGCTTCTGGTGAGTTGCCAGATGCCTGCTACCTATCTGTGGGTCTCTCTACGCACTGTGGAACGTGCTTAGTATGGAGAATTTCAGGCAGAGAAAACAAATTGGCTGCTCACGAGAGTCTGCTAAATTAACTATGTATAGGTGAAAAGAGAGAAGTTAGAAAAACAATGAAGAAGTATCATTGGCATATTTATTATATATGCTCCCTTTTTTTGTTAGCAAGCCTATGATGAAATACTAACGTTTATAAGTGCTCTGGAAAAAAAATAAAATCAATAGAGTCTTGGAAAAGCTTCTAACATGATCCCTACATTTCAAATGGAATGTGGGATTTGGCTAGAGTGGCTATTTCTGTCTCTTCTGATGGGGGAGAGAGAATTTGCATGTACTAATCTACATGCACAGATGCAAATTTCTACACTGTAGAAAATCTATGTTACTAAAAAAAAAAACCAACAACCTCAATGACTGAATGATCTGTGTAGCAGTCCGGCTACTGTTAATGAAAAGCACTTTTCTTCCCTTTATATAATTGTTTATTTTTAAACTGGACTTAACACTGGACAACTCTTTCGACAGAGGCTACCTTAAAATAGAAATTGTTCTTTGGATGCCTTTTGAATAGAAGCCTTTCTTCTGTAAAGTAGGACATGCATCCTCCTGTGTAGAGAAGGTCTCAAATATTTGCAATTTTGTTCATGTGACGGTGAAAGAAATAATTGGTTGACATTTCTTATTGGCATAAATATAAGCAGACTACCTCAGCCTTTTTCTTGTGTTAATATGATTCTCACTCTTTCGCCTCATTTGGGTGGGTTTATGTTAAAGGGCCTGATGCACAATAGTAGGTCAACTGTTCTAAATCCTGGACAAAAGTAAGAGTCAAACAAATAACCTCTACCTGCTTTTGGCTCTGACCACTCCCATTGTTGGAATGTAGACCAAAACAGGTTTTGAGTTCAACTGACATAATACAAGCCTAAACTTTGAGTGTGGTAAGAATACAATTAATTATATCTTTTAGGAATGTTATATTTCCAACAATAACACACACAACTCACACATACAAATCACTCAACTTTGTTTGTGTTCAATGATAAGGAAGTTGAATGTAACTTAATATGTGTAGCTTAAAAAAGGTTATCAGGACAGATTCAAACTAATTCAAGACTGAATATCTTCTAAGAAACAATGGATGAAAACTAATCAAGGAGAGAAGCAACCTAGAACTAAGGAGAAATTTCCTAACAGTGAGAACAATTAACCAATGGAACAGTTTGCCTTCAGAAGGTGTAGGTGCTCTGTCACTGGGGTTTTTAAAGAAAAGACTGGATAACCATTTGTCTGAAATGGCAAAGAATCTCCTGCTTGTGCAGGGGGTTCGACTACAAGATCTCCAAGGTCTTTTCCAACTCTGTTATTCTGTTATATATTTTGCTTGTAAATAACCTGGATATGTATTCTGCCAGAGAGCAAGGAAAGTAAAAAGGGAGATCAAGGAAATTAAAGCTTTGAATGAATTGTTCTAAAATGTATATTTTCAATTCTGGCAAGTTTTTGATGCTACAGCTATCACTGGTTTGTTGTTAAGGCATGTTGTTTAAAACAGACATTGCTGCTTTTATATTATTTTCGAATAAGACGTTTTAGAGAAGAACACGCTGTAGCCAAATATATAAATGAAAAGCTTCATTTATTACCGGTAAGTCAGCTTGCATGGCAAACACACTGAAATGAGCATTAGTCTGTTTGCATGATTACCCCACAGATCTCCGGGTAGAGAGAGCAAAACAAATGACATAACTACCAGTGCTCATTTGCCTGTTTTCATTATTGCAAATGCATGCATAGCCAAAATATGTCAGTTGACTGGCATCTAGTACTTGATTACCAAATGTGCAAACTTGCTGTTGAATATCACCTGTCGACAGCCAATCAAACTGTTAGGTAATTACCTAAGTAGAGAAAACGGACATCCAAGAAATATGTCTGTCACTTGAACAGATTGTGTCAACATTTCCTGGAATCCTGCCTGTTCCAGTAGCATTAGCACTTCCATGCCACTGGGTAAATGTTTTTATTTTCAATTCAGAACAAATTTTACCAAGCCTAAATGATTTGTTCCAGAGAAAATAAAACAAAATGGGGATGGGAGTGGGAGTGGGAGTGGAATTGGAGTAGAAAAAGCAAATGTAGAAACACTAAGAGAGACACGCACAAAATAAAGGGATTGTACATCTATTTATGCCGCTTCTGAAACAGATGCATAGTCCTTTAATGATTCAATTCAGCTACTTTAATGATTCAAAAATGCTTTGTCCTAGGGTAATAATCCACAGCGAATCATTTTAAAAAGTCAAGATGGTGATCATAACTGTGTGACCAAACTCCACCTATTTTTTATGTGCATTGCACGCATGACTCAAAAAACATTCCTGATTTGGAATATATCATGGAGATACCCTTTTTGGTCACATTCATATTATGAAGCACTTCTGTTTAAAGAACACTAGCACCTAGAATTGCCACAGAAGTGCTAATACATATAGATATTAAGAACAACAGGTTAGATCCATAGCCCTTTCATAAAAACAGCTTCACAGTTGCCAATAAATACATTTATAGGCCTCTGAGACGATCAATGCCCGCTATCAAATCATTTCCTTAGTCTAAACAATTTTACAGAGGCATCATTTTGTACATGTATTGTGATGTTATATGTCCAAATGAAAGGGGTAAATCGCAACAGCTCAATGCCATCTTTGCTGTTTTGATGAATGGCCATGATTCTGCAGACACCTCAGCTTGGGGGAGAAAGTGAGTTCTGTATTTCCTGTAGATCTCTGGAAGTCTATATGGCGGATGTTCTATTTTCTTGAAAGAGGAGAGGAAAGTTATAACTTTTATGCCGTAAAGTAGCCTAGTTCAACCTGCCATCCTGTTAGGCCTACAACTTTTAGAAGGGATTTCTAAGAGGTACAGTCCTACAGTATCTTAGGTTAAGGAAGATTGCTGAAGAGAAGACAATCACTCCCTTTACAGCAGTGTTTTTCAAACTTGGCAACATTAAGTTATGTGGACTTCAATTCCCAGAATTCCCCAGCCAGCATAGTCCTTGCTGCTCTAGATCATGCCTCTACTTCGCCACCATTCATATCATAACTGGAGCTTAGATGAAAAGCATGTGGCTCTGCAATTCCTCCCTTCAAGCTCTGTTGATGTTATTTAACTCTTGGACAACACTGCCAACATAGTTTTTTCAACTGATAACCCCAGAACCTTGCCTTTTATTTCCCCTTTTTGTTTGTGTGGGTTATTATTTTAATTGGATTATACTTTTAACATTATCTACCCAGACTCTAACCCAGGGATGTCCAAAGTCTGGCCTGGGGGCCAATTGTGACCCGTTTTCAAATTTCGAGTGGCCTGCAGCCTCTTCTCCCCGCCGGCACACGTTTTTCCCTTCACCGCACTATTCATAAAATAGTTCATTTGCATTTAATTTTAATGGTTCAAAG
>JANHGC010005843.1:53984-65415 GCA_027560395.1 Boaedon fuliginosus | reverse complement strand
AACTTTAAGACCTGTGGACTTCAACTCCCAGAATTCCTCAGCCAAGTAAGCTGGGAGTTGAAGTCCACCGGTCTTAAAGTTGCCAAGGTTGGAGACCCCTGGTCTAGGGCACAGAATCTCACATTTCCAAAGATGTAGAGAAATACCTTGGAATAGTCAAGCTTGGTAGCGCTGGGTACAGAATCTATGTGTGCTCTCACAAGAGAGGAGATGAGGCTGACCGGTGAAATATCTTGAGCTTGTTTGGGCTTGGAGGGCAGCCGACCACGTCGGCCTTTCAGGCTGTCTGTCCGCACCACTGAAACAAGAGGAAAAGGGGAGGGGAGGGGACAGAAAAGTGAGGAGAGGATAATAGGCAAGCGAGAGCTATCACCAGGAGGAGCCCACACAATCTAGGAACAGCTGTTTCTTCTTTTAAAAATCAAGGACCACAAACTGAATCTCAGCCAGAGGCATATGTTACGCTTCCGTGCAGCTTAGCACGATCCAATGGGGTTTAGAGCCGTGTGGCATTTTATACATTATGAAGGCTTTTTATAAGGGCAAATGCAGCATTCTCTAAAAATGGGATTTGTTTGCGTTTGGCTTAGCATGTATCTGAACACTGATATTCCGGCTTATCTTGCTTTATGGTTTCATTTGGTGCATGATTTAGTCAACAAACCACACCAAGGATTTAAGCAGTGTGTGACTCTGGGTCAAAGAATCTAATATCTGAGCAGCCAGAGGAAGTGGTCAGAAACTCCAGCTTCCTTTTACTAAATTTTCAATCTTAGAAAAATCCATAGAGCAAAGTGATGTTCACTTCCATGGATTGCCTCCCATCACAAGGCTCTGAATAGCTCAATTCCAAATACGAAGATCTTAACATCCAAAACAGGGTACCAGATCTCCTGGCCTGAAAACCCCACCCTGATATTGTACATAATAATAATACAGTTCATATTGTTTGGCTTAGCACAAAAAGCCAGGCAACTGCCCATACTGATAAGTCATTCTTGAACAGTGGATGTTTTCTATCATTTCAGCCCATCCCAATAGGTTTTAAACCCTCCTTTGCAATTTCAGGTACTGGATCAGGCAAGTGAATTGCATAACAAATGCAGGTAAAAACTTCTCCTTCTCATCCTTCTTCTTTCCAGACAGTTGCCATTCCTCTTGCAAATATTTAATTTGCTCTGGGAGCCAAATAACTAATTCCAGTCTCTTGCAGCCCTCTTTAACCTGGAACCTTACAGGCATGTGGAAGCTCAACTATTAAAAAAACTTCACCAGCCTGGATTTCAGAGGACCTTAGGATGAAGAAAGCTAGTGAACAGGAAGGAACACGCCTCACCTTCTTTGACCATTCCCACAGCAAGGCACTTCTGGAACCGACAAAACTGGCACCGGTTTCTCCGCCGCTTGTCCACAGGGCAATCTTTGTTGGCTAAGCAGATATATTTGGCATTCTTCTGTACTGTGCGCTATGAAAGAGAGCATAAGGTTAAACCGTTATAAATGAAGGGCATTTCAACCTTGGTGACAAGAGAATCTAAGAAGTATTAGCCAGAGATATATTTCTGGCAACATTTTTACAACCTGGGTGGTTTCCCATGTCATCAGGGTGTTACCCTGCAAGTGTGACCAAAACCTCATGTTCCATCTAAGTGCATCTTCAATGCGCGGCTAAATAAATATCTTCATTTACAGGTAATAATATTCGAATGTCGCAGAAATTGAAGCTGAAAGAATGTCAACTCATCACTTCTACGGAGAAAGACTGCATACTGCTCTATGAGAACTCCCAGCAGTGGTAATTATGAAGGATGTTGAAGGATGTTGGAAACCGTGGTTCAACATCTGGAGGATCCAACATTACCCACTCCTTTGCATTATTGGATTGTGGCATCTACATAGTAAGACACCCACATTCTTTTCGTGATGTTACATGTATGATGTCCCTAGTGCATCTAAAGTCACTGTACAGATGATTCAGAAATCAGAATAATACACCTTGCAAGTATTTTGGAAAAGCAGTGATTACATCTGTAAAGTCCTCTTTCCATTCAATTGGTAGAGATGCAAGGGAAGCCAAATTCTTCAGAAGACAGCTCTTTATTCATCCATAGGCATTAATAGTCTATTGTTTTCCCAATTTCTAATTTTTCCAAATTTGTTCATGCCACCTTGTTTTCGCATTTTTTTTTTATTTTAATTTTTTAAAAAAAGAATGCTTGGAAATGTATACGCATTTCCCTAAGCATTTTGGCATGCAAGTTTCTTTACTCTGGGCTTATTTATAAGTCTTGGCAGCAGGACATTCAGAAAAAGGCAACAGAGTCATAGTGGGACTGTGAACATATATTGACAATGCAGTAAAATGTCACTTCCTTGGTCAGGAACATTTAACCAAAGGCAGAGCGATCAAGGTAAGTGTCGGGAGTGCAGAAATGCCTAGAAGTTGGAGAGCTTGCATTTTTTCTTCCATTTCTTCTTTGTTTTTCAGGCTGAGTGGGGGCCGTCCCCTTTCCTTGGAGAACTAAGACAATGTCATCATGTGCATAGCATTCTCTCCTATTTTTCCCCAACAACCACAATCTTGTGAGGTTGGTTGGGCTGAGAAAGAGGGACTGGCTTCAAATTAACTAGAGAACTTGCATGGCTGAGGGTAGGTTAGGACCCGTGTCTCCCTGGTGCCAGCCCAACTATGTCCAAGACGCCTCAGAGGCTAGACCTGCTCCCACCGTTGCCTAGTAACGAAGAATAAAGAGACCTGTCTGGGCCTAGCGTTGGCTGGGAAACCCAGCCTAGAAACAGGCTGCAAGCAGAGATGGCAAGCTCAAGGTATCAGAGAGAGTTTTCCAGTGCTGAAGCCTCCACTGACAAGAAAAGACAAAAAAGAAACCCTCTAAACCTTCCTAAATTAAATATGGAAAAAAAATTGAAATGGGCAGAAAGACTGCAATTATATCTGCAAGATACAGATGAAGAGCAACAGTCAGGAGGAGACTGTACACATTGGGTAAATGGTGCACTGTTCAGGGGAGAAAGCTTTTAAAAATCCTTCTATCTATGCAGACTAAGCAAACAAAACATTAGCAATAGTTCTCACTGTATTTCAAATGGATTGGGAGCCTAGCTGAAATCCTGTTTTTCAATAGGTCCAGTTCTGGCAATTTCCTAACAGTCACTAGATGGCAACACAGAGAAAGAACCTGTCTCTTTGCCGCCATCTCTTAGTCACTTGAATGTTTGCAGCCTGTGTATGGAAGACTTATTCCCAAAGAAGCATGGAGATAAGTTAATGTCATCATATTCAAGAGAAAAATCTCAATATTGTACATTTGGAACCACCACAGTGCTAATGCAACATTATATTGGAAAATACCATAAAATAAACAAGACTTCATTCTTAATTACTGGGATATATAACATGTTTAAAATTTAAATGGATCTGTGTTTTGTATACAAGATGTGGTAGTTATCTTACATTAAACATTGCAAAGTAAACAAGAGATAGTTTACTTTTCACGTAAGTTAATATTTGTAAGTAAAACAGATGCAATGTTGGTTGACTTCATAATATTACATACTAGTAATACCAGTATTAAACTTAATAATGAAGTTTACTTTTGGCAGAGATTCTCATTTGCTCCTTTGCCCTAGGGAACCACTAACCCTTGATCTGCTTCTAAGCAAAGCAATTTTCTCTAATGTAATGTACTTGTGCAATTTCCTTATTATAGAGTTGTATACATTTTGGTCCAAACTGCAAAATTAGAAAAGTCAGAATAAACTTTATTTTGGCTTGATTTGGGATTGTATTGACTTGGGAATTATAAATTAGGTTCATATTCAAATGTGAAGCAAAAAAATTTGTCCCTTATCTATTTATCTGTTCTAGAGAAGTCATTCAATCTAAAAAAGGCATATTCTGATTGCAAAGTCAATCACCTGTGTTAAGATTTGCATGCTGCAAAACAGATGTGCAACTGATTTGTTAGATCCTCAAAACACAGCCACGATTCCCCCTTTCACGTTCTTCTAACCATCTTTCTAGAATATACCCACATTGCAAGGAGTCACCTGACTGTTACACCACCACAACCAATCAAAATCTCCCTCATGTCCATTTTATTTACTTTCTGAAGTAAAGCAAATCATGTGTGATTTGCTTGCAAATTTTTGTTCAAATTTCTGTTTTTCAATGGGATTTAGCTCTTCAGCTAAATTTGTGGTCTTAGCAGCTTTCTTTCACTTCAACCCTAATCTTGGGTTTATTGGGAAACATCTACCTCCATTTCTCTCTAGAACATAATCCAGACTGGAACAAGTGGATGTGCTTCCATTTGTCTCACCATGGATTGAATCCCTGCCTCAATTTAGAAAGTGGTAGGGAAAAACATGTACTAAGAGGAAAAACCTCTTAGTATTCCCATTCCCCCATGGTATCAGGAAGATTCCATTCTATATATTTGGAATTATTCATATATAATTATTCATATTACTGTTTACACTCAAAATTGATTTCAGACCCATTTCTTCTATGTGGCCAATATACGTCTGCCAAGATATTGGGTGGGATAGCTACCGGTTATTTGCAGCAGGGAACTTTATATCTTAGAGACATTAACACCTTTATTTATGGTTGCAAGAAAGGAGATTTGTGGCCAATTTAGCACGATCTACACTAAAATGCCTCTCTGTAGGATATGTTGAACTACCACTCCTATGATTCTCAGCCAAGCGGGCTAAATGCATCTGGTGGAAAAGATGAGGAAAGAAAAAGAGGGCCAGGTAACACAAGAAATCACATTTAATATTAAAACTCATGTAAAAACAAGCTGAAGTACAGGTACTACTTGATTTACAACCAGAACTGAGCCCAGAATTTATGTTGTTAAGTGAATTTTGCCCCGTTTTATGACCTTTCTTGCCACAGTTGTTAAGTGAATCACTGCAGTTGTTACGTTAGTGACATGGTTGTTAAGTGAATCTGGCTTCCCCATTGGTTTTGCTTGTCAGAAGGCTGGAAAAGGTGATCACAGGACCCCAGGACACTGCAACCCTCATAAATATGAGTCAGTTGCCGAGCATTTAAATTTTGACCACGTGACTATCGGGATGCTGCAACGGTCGCTAAATGTGAAAAATGATGTCACTTTTTTCAGTGCTGTTGTAACTTTGAATGGTTACTAAATAAACTGTTGTAAGTTGAGGACTATCTGTATTTTGATAAGGCGGTTTTGGTGATAATGCAGCACCCATTAACTGAGTTCTACTGATTTCTAACACCATAATAATGAATGTTCAGTGAATCACAGGGGGAATTAAACATACAGTATCAAGGCACCCTTAGAATCACTGCCTGTTTTTTGAAAATCGTAGTTTTTACGGCCACACACTGGCCAGACGTACTGATTTAGTCACCTAGCTGAGCTCCATAGGAGCTCTGCTCTTCTCAGCCAGCGCACAAAGAGCCCTTCCCAGAGAAAAGAGAAAGGCCTTTCTCTTACAAGTACCGCTATTCTCCACAAAGGCCGGGAACGCCCTCCATTTCCTATCGCTGCCAAACCACAATGCAAGGGAGAATTCAAGAGACGGAAATGTGTGCTGTCGAGAGGCCTCCTTGCCAGAAGCGCCTGCCCAGGAGAGCACATTAGCGGTTGCTCAAAGTAGCCCAATGCGAGGAATGCAGAGCCTGTTGCCCTGGTGTATATTCACAAGGGACATCCCAAGGGAGAAAGGCCTTTTCTTAAAAAGTCCAGCCTTAGTCAGGCTGAGATTAGACAGGAGAACTACGCTGTGGGCTTCAAGTATGAAAAGGAGCGGGAGGGGAAAACCGTATTTCAAAGCTTTTCCTTACATGTTGTTGTTAAAAAGGGGGGGGGGGACCCAAGACTTGGCAGCAGTTAACTTGAAGCCTTGTGGAAGTTGCCAACTTCCAGTTTGAAGGGTCCTGCTGGCTGCAGCTGCTGAAGTTTGTACTTCAGCAACAACTGGAAAGCTGTAAATGTAGCTTGTTTACTGCTATCTTATAACGTCCCGAAAGTAAGCACATCCCCTGAATGCTAGTTTTTGCATTAGCTAAAAGAGATATGCAGATATCTGCAGGTGTGGAGAATCCCAAAGTTTGCAGAAGGCCTAAGATCGGTAATGAATACTTGGGAGAAGAGAGTCCCAAATGCCTGCTGAGAGAGAACACCCGAAAAAGGCTTTTCAAGATGGCCTTCCACAGCTTGCTGTCCTCCAGATGTGTTGGGTGTGCAGTCCCCAAGATTTCCCAGTCAACTCTCTATTGAAGACTTTCCCACTCAATAAACAGTCGTCAGACTACCCTGTTTCCCTGAAAATATGACCTCCCTTGAAAGTAAGACCTAGCTTGGTTTTTCCCCCCCTTTTTTGGTGCATGTGCCCAATATACCTGTGCCCCTAACAAATAGGTTAGACAGTGGATGACATCCCCTGAAAATAAGACCTGGTGCCTTTTTGGGTGGCCAAATATATAAGACAGGGTCTTATTTTGGGGGAAACACCGTACCGAAGCTGAATATACTAACTAGGCTAATTTCAGATATGCCTATTTGATTGTGTTCTCCTCTCTAGTCCACCCTCGTTACAGGCCTTGTCTCTCTTTCTGCTTTTGTGGCCTTCCCAAATCTCTGTGTTCAGAGGAGCAGTAACAATCTTTGGGGATGCCAAACCATCCAACAAATCAGCCTCCTCCCACCTGGCATGCTACAGTTATGTCCAAGTACAATTCCTATGGTTTTTTTTTCCAGAGCTGTGAACAGACCTTTCAATTGTTCCTCATGTATCTGCAGTGGTCCCCCATTTTCCATCCCTTCCCTTCCCTGAAGTCTCCTTCCACGTGATTTTTACAGAGTAGCCTTTTCCCAACATGGTGTCTGCTAAATCCATTGGGCTACAGCTCCTTTTAATTTTCTTCTTAGCCTATCCCCCCCCTCCCCATTTTTACAGCCATCTACAAGGCCTATTGGGAAGGAATTCTATGCTCCAAGGAGCTACTGATTCTTGGCTGCTTTAGGTCTCAACAGTTTGCGGATGAAATGGGGGTAGCCTCTTGAAAGACACAGAAGGATTGATATGGACTTAGGGCTTGCCAGAGCTCTTCTACAGCCTCCCACTGAAAGAATTTTTTCCCCCTGCCACCTACCCTTATGAGGGGAAGAGAGTGCTTACAATGACCTCCTTTATTTAGAAAGCAGTCAGAGAAAGGTCTGATGAGTCATCCCTGTGGCAGTCAACACATAGCAAAGGCTTTTCCTTTCCCTCCCTGGAAAAAGAGGTCTTCGAATCCCGGCATTCTTTGCTGGAGCTGAGGGACATGCAGAATGCTGGGATTGTCTTTGGCCAGTCAATCCCAACCTCATGCCCTCCAAACTGATTGAGAATACAGCTCCACAGCCATCATAGGAAGAAGCCATGATGGTTAGGAAATTCGGTGAGTTGCTGCTTCAGGCTGACTGGAAGACCACTGGGTGGAGAAAGCTGTTTTAATAGAACTAATCAGAACAGAATCAAGTTCCAGCACTACTTTGAAAGAACACACTTCTCTTACCTTGAAAAAGCCCTTGCAGCCCTCACAGGTCCGGACACCATAGTGTTGGCATGAAGCGTTGTCCCCACACACAGCACAGCGCCCTTCATTGGATCCAGGGCTGCGTGTCTTTGTCGGAGAGAGGGAATTGTCCATCAGGCCGGAGCCATCTAGGCCTGGTGAGGCCTGGCTGAGTGGCAAAGGAGGAAAATGGACTGAAGAGGAGGTCTGCGGGAGTGAAAAGACTTCTCCATCCACCAAGTGCTGGTGAGCCGCCGGTTGCATCTTCAGCGGACTCTGGGGTGGGACTCCAGGACTGTGAGCCGAAAGGCCAAAGGAAAAGTAAGATGGTTGAGCAGAGCTACTTTTGGGAGGCTCTGCTGCTGCTGCCACCACCCAAGGCCTCATGCCCTCATAGGTATGAGTGGGGGAATAGCTTCCAAAGGAGTTCTCCCAACTTGGACCTTGGGAAGTCTGGAAACTTGGCGTGGAAGGAGAAGGGACTGAGCATGGACTGCCATAATAGTCTGAGCCACTCGAGGACATGGTCTCATCCAACTGGCTGCTGAAAGGACCAGGATAACAACCGTATACTTGGAAATCTTCCAGCTTGAAGGATGCGGTATTGGGGTTCGCGGCTGGAATCTGATAGAGGAAAGCGTCAAATTCGCCTGTGTAATTGTCCATGAAGGTGCTGAAGCTGGGCAGAGTAGTAGTGGCAGCAGAGATCTCGGTATTGACCAGGTCCATGGTGGGTTTGCCAAACTCAGGGGTCAAGAGGTCTGCTGGGTAGCGCTCGCAGGACCCTCCATTCTGAAGCGAGGTCCCATACTGTGTTTGGATACAGGGCATCTCTAAGGGAAGACAAGGGTAGGGAGAAGGAGAAAAATCTACTGTTAGATTTTGGAGAGATATACAAGGTCCATCTGTGCTCTAATTTAGAAACTCTCATGAATTGATTTGGCAGAAAAGTGATCTTAAACGTGCCATAAAAAGGGAAGCTCTTGTAAGCTTTCCCTAATCTACTGACTACCAAGTGTGCTAAAATGATATTCTAGGAGTTCTTCTCCCAGAAATGTGGTTCGCCAGAGAAGGCCGGTCTCCATTATGTGCCTTTATAAATATGATGGGCTTTTATTAACATCAGGACAAATTGTTACTTTAGATTTAATACAAACCAAGCCCTTGGCCTTGAACCTACCTCTTGATCGTAGTTCTAAACTTTTATTTACTGAAGCAGGAAAGCACAAAGGGGGAAAGTGTTTGGGACCCTTGTTAAAAGGAAGACTAATATTTCTGATGCACTATTTTTTCATGGGGCTATCAGAGGGAGATACAAAATGTTCTCCTTCCTTTCTATCCCAGATATTCCTCTCTGCTGAAAAGAGAATAGCTATTAAATAGGCACGACGTTGAAAGCTGGAGTAAACTGCATTTCTTGACTCTTGCAAGTGAGTGGTGGTATTTTTCTTCTCCTCACATAGTTAATGGGTTTGCTTCTAAAGTTTGTTTCTACATCTTTTGCTTTATTGTTCTTCCTTGATGAAATTGGGCTACGTTCAATTTTTTAAAATTTTCTGGACATACGAAGCAACAATGATATACGCAAGATGCTACTTCCTTAGGCGAGACAAGGTACGCCATGAAGAGCCTCACTACATACCCTGCAGAAAGCATTCCTGTGTTTTTGTCTGAAATTAAAAATATTTCTGCCAACACAAGTGCAAAGGTGAGCCTTTGTTCGTCCAGAAAAGCCATTCTTCTAAAACAATAATGAGGCATTATGATGCAAACCCAGCTGTAGATTTGCAGATTCACTCAATATACCTATCCCAACTCCTTAATTAATGTC
Source organism: Boaedon fuliginosus (assembly GCA_027560395.1). Classification (NCBI taxonomy): domain Eukaryota; kingdom Metazoa; phylum Chordata; class Lepidosauria; order Squamata; family Lamprophiidae; genus Boaedon; species Boaedon fuliginosus. Next base: position 56,020 of record JANHGC010005843.1, on the reverse strand, counting down.
ATTTCAGAGAATAATGAGGGCCAAACATTGCACAGGATCAAGAGTTTTGATGAGGAAAAAAAGGAGAATGAACACGGCAAACAAAGCAACGAACACAGAAGGGCCAGGAGCCCTTGAATTTTACACTAGGTTCTCTCTCAATGTGGGAGATAAGGACTAAAGCATTAAGCCAATACAGTAGTCCTTGACTTACAACAGTTCATTTAGTGACGGTTCAAAGTTACAACGGCACTGAAAAAAGGGACTTATGACTATCTTTCACACTTATGACCGCTGCAGCATCCCCATGGACATGTGATAAAAATTCAGATACCTGAGATCTCAGGACTGTTGCAGTGTCCCAAGGTCATGTGCTCACCTTTTGCAACCTTTTGACAAGCAAAATCAACGGGGAAGCCAGATTCCCTTAACAACCCTGTTGATAAGTTATCAATTGCAGTGATTTACTTAACAACTGTGGCAAAAAAGGTCATGAAATGGGGCAAAACTCACTTAACGAATGTCACAAACCACAGAAATTTGGGCCTCAATTGTGGTTGTAAGTCAAGGACTACCATAGTATCCTGAAAGAAATAGGTAAACGTTCTATCAATATGTTCCAGGTGGGGGAAAAAAAACAGAAACAACCCAGCATATTTCAAGAATTTCCTTAAGAAAGTTGAAGGACTGAGGTAACCATCTGTTTACCTAAACAACTTCAAACTTTAAATGAAGAGGCTGCCAAGCCATTAACACCTGATCAAAGTCCTTAATTGTTCTTGTTTTCCTGCAGTGCCTGGGATTCCCACAGCTTGTTAAAGATTGATTTTGAAATTTCTACTGCCGCTATTTATTCCATCTTCATTTTACAAACTTGGAACCATCAATATTTCAACGTTCTCGAAACAACTTGACATATAAAAACAAGGTAGAAGTCAGTTACAGATCAGCCCCTCCCCTAATATTAGGAGGCAACGTGGTTTTGAACACTTGGACTTCAGGCTGGTGAACCAAGGAGCAAAGAAAATCTATCCTGTCCCCCAAATTAAGTCTTTCTCTTATCTTCCCAATCTCAATATCCTGTACAAAACGCTCTATCCTAGAAACAACGATTCTGTTCTCACCTGCATCACAATCAGTACCGTTATCAACAAAAAAGGGGAGGAATGCTATATGTTGCTGCTTGCCAGCACTACAGAGGAAAACTACAGCCTGAAAAAAGGAGGTTTTGATCATGCTGTTATCCTACTTGATCATCCCACTTGTCTTATCTGTAGTGCTTTCTTTGAAGGAGATCCATCTAAATGTCAGCAGCCTCTGACAAGGAACATGAAAACTGAAACGGCTGGGAAGACAGAATCTCAGAGCTTGATAGTGTCTTTGCGAATGGCGCTTTCCAAAAGAGGAATTATAACTGGAAGCATTAGCCGAGATGGAAGTCACATCTGTGCCAGCAACTCTTGTGGCAAAATGAAAACTGGTGAGGTTCTGTTATCGAAAGCTGCTGCTTTAACAGAGGAAAGAATTATGGGAGGTTGAGGCATAGCGAATTCCAAGAGATTTTTAACACTGCACCTTTGAAATCAGGCCCTCGCCCGTTTCTCGGAGGGACAGGAGCCTGGCATGCAAATCTCTCTCCGCTAATTAAATTGATAAAAAATGACAAGACAACCTGGAATTTGGATGGGTAAGAACTGCATCACCCAAGACGTCTGTAGTTTTTGACTGATGACCACAATTGGGACTGGAATTTTGGCCACTAAGCGATGCAGTCATTAAGCAAATCATTGTGACTGGACCTGATTTTACAACCATTTTTATTGCAGTCATTAATCCCGGCTTTCCCAATTGGCTTTGCTTGACGGACATCTGCTTGGAAGATTGTAAATGATAATTACCTGATCACAAGATGCTACAGCCATCATAAATGCAAGCCCATTTCCAAGCACCCCAATTGTGATCACATGGCCCTGGGGATGGTATAGGACAGTGTTTCCCAACGTCAGCCATTTTAAGATGGGTGGACTTCAACTCCCAGAAGTCCCCAGCCAGCAACG
>JANHGC010005843.1:27285-39042 GCA_027560395.1 Boaedon fuliginosus | reverse complement strand
CAGCCAGCAAAGCTGGCTGAGGAATTCTGGGAATTGAAGTCCACGAGTCTTAAAGTGGCCAAGTCTGAACACCTCTGACCTACGGTAATGGCGGTTTGGATTCCAGAAGAGAAAGAAAAATAGTCTCATAAAAGGCCAAATCAAACTTGGGAGAACCCCCCCCCCCCCAAAGGGGTAAATGCCACGGCATACCTTCAGATGCCTTTCATCGGAAATTCCACTGAAGTAAACAAGCCTGCTTGAAGGTGAACAGCCTGTGGCTTCCAGGCTCAGCAATGTCTGCGGGGGAGGTGAGAACTTCTTTAGGTGCATGGAAATGTGGCTTGCCACTCAGAGGAGGCAGGGGAAACCCACTTAGATCTCCGGGCTCAGATATCTCCTTTCTTCCCTTCAGTTCAAAGTCAGTGACAGAACCGTCAATATGTAACTAACCCCTGGGGTTCCATTCCTGGCTCAACGTGCTGGAATGAAACGGAAAATCTTGGGTTATAGCATCACCAGACGAGTAGGAGCAAAATGAAAGATGCAACCTGAACGCAGACGTATAGCCGGCAAACCAATCCAGCTGCCAGTTTAATTATTTAAGGCTTGCAGCCCTTGGCCCAATTTCATGGGGACCAAGAGCTGACTTCAAAAACCCTTGACAAGATATCCGTTCAAACCTCTAATGAAAGATAGGTTTCTTCTCTGATGTTGAAAAACAGTCAGAGAAAAAAAAAGGATGCGAGAAGATAATATAACATGTAGCAGGTTGAGTGGGCCCTTGCTCATTGGGCTAGTTTCTAGGTTTGCACGATATATAAAGAACGACAACCAGGGTTAATTCAGCAAAACAGGTTAAGCATATTGCGTGAGCCCACCTAATAAGAGAAAGAAAGGAAGAACAGAAAAGAAAGACTGTTAGAATGAAAACCTGGGTCTTGCAATCTGCTTTTGGCTCTACCCTGGCCCATTCAACTTGCCTGCCCTGTATCTTCCAAACAAATTATCTGATGGAAATGTTGTCTTCTTCTCCATACAAAAACAGATGAATTAAGGAAGTGTGCTTAGCAAAGGCAAACCAACAGTACCTGCAGCAAGTAATTGCAGCCCAGAAAGCTAATTCAATTCTAATTCCCCACCTGAGATTTCCCTCCCAAACACACAAACACGAAGTATTATGTGGCCACCAAATTTGCTCCATTCTCAATGGATGTTTATTTGATATTTATTTTCCTCTCTGTTTAGGCATCTCTCTCTCTCTCTCCCTCCCTCCCACTTGTACAGACTTTGGGGTGCTTTCCTTGCTTTCTGATAACATTTTGTGCTGTTTTGGTTATATATATTGCTTGGTGGACAAACTACATACACAGTGCCTTTTGCATCCATTTAAAAGAATACTGGAAAGAAAGGGAGAATTTTTCGTAGCAATGGCAACAGTGCCGTGGCAAAACAGAAGGCTCTGAACGCTATCTGACAATGTGTTTTAAAACTAAAGCCAACTACAGTTCTACTCAAACAACAAAGCTATTGCTTTACTAGCCAGCAACACTGATGGAGCAGGTGGTGAGTCCCGAGAGACTGTGCTTTAACATCCCTGGCAGCGTCCTGGGCTGCCAATCATATCAAAATCATGCACCCCTCCAACAAGGGCCCAGATCTGCAAAGCATTCTGGCACAACTTGGATCCAAAGGAAAGAGGGTGTGCGAGTACTTACAGTACATTTGCAAGACAACTCTCAGTTTCAGAGTGTTCTCAGCAAAATCTTGGAACTGGCTGGCAGAGGTAATAAACACCATTGAATTGCCAAGTGCTTTTGGGACAGACACCAGCAACCATCTCAAAGTCCCTGCCTTATTATGCCTCTTGCTGGGTTTTGTTGAAAAGGACTTCTGAACAAGACCCTTTCGCAGCAGAGCTAAGCATTGGCTTATCAACCACCTGAAAGGATCAAGAAATGGCATTTGAAAAATATTATCAACACAGTGCTTAATTAAGAGGGTAAATTTAAATGTTGGGTAACTCCGTTCTTGGATGCATTGTTGATTAAGGACTGTTTTCTTTCCTTCTAGACCTGCAATTTTAGTAGGGTAGTAGGAGGTTAAAAGAAATATGAAGATTATCCTCCCTGCCTACATCATTTCATTCCACACCTCTCCTTCCAAGAGACCAGGGAAGCACCATTACAAATGAACCCAAGGATTGCTATAAAGGGCAGTTATTATCAGTAGACACATCCAATGGGGGAATGCGACTTTCAACCTGGCCCTAACTACAACTGGAGGACCTGTGGGAGAAGAGAGGTCAAGATTGCATTATTCACAGGCCCTGCGCCTCTTTATCATGGCATTCATCAGTGAGTGGATAGATGCATTTAGTTCACCCAGGCTTTGTTTACTTCTGAGTGACTGAGAAAGTTAGTGGTAGAATTTAATTCCTAAACATTAACCAGCCAAAAGCAATTTCTTCCCTAGAAAAAAGGGTGATCCCGGCAGCCTTCTTCAAAGGCAGCTGTTCTGCCTATTAGCCCTATTGATGATTGTGTCTGGCTCAACTTAGACACAGCCTGATGCTTGGAGTGTCAGACAGTCGACCCCTGCCCCACTCCTGTCAACAGTCCAGGTGCTGAGCAGATTAGCTAGAAGACAAAGTCCTTCTCACTTTCGTTCTGGAGTGGAATGTGCCAAGGTGCTTGGAGTTCCTAGCTGGGATTATGGAGACTGATATTCTAGACAGTAACAAATATTTCCAGGGAAGAAAGTCCTTTTCAGGAAATGCAGTGGCTCACTGACTTGGTTGATGTGCTGCAAAGGGAAAAAAAAGTAACAAAGCAAAATATCTATCTGTCTATCTGTCTGTCTGTCTGTCTCTCTCTCTCTCTCTCTCTCTCTCTCTATTGCAAGGCAGGGTGTTTCAATTTTGGAGACCAAAAGGTTCTATTGGGGATCTAGGATTCATCTCTTCCAGGAGAAAAATGCAGCACATAGGATGCTCCTCCTCAATTTTTTTTTTATTTTTTTGCAAAAAGTTTAGTTTTGCAACAAGTTTGTGAGACAGGTTAAGATGAAGGATAGCAAAACATGTCCATGGAGATTCTCAATCATCCAAGTCATGGTTGTTCCAAAGGGGTTTTTTTCCCCCAAGAGGCAATTGGACTTTCTGGTTTTTCTTTGAAGATGTTTTGCTTCTCATCCAAGAAGCTTCTTCAGCTCTGACTGGATGGTGGGGCCTTCATCAAATCTCAAAAAAGACCCTACAGGAGCTCCTCCATAACAGATAATGAAGAAAACAATAAATGAAGCAACGTTGTCATTCTGTATGTTGCTGGCATATCGGGAAAGCTCAGGAGGATCTTCAGCCAATATAACATACGTGCACAATTCAAATCCAAGAATACACTAAGGCTTGAAGCTTGTCCACCCCAAAGATAAATAAAACACCCAGACAAAATCTTGGTATATGCAGTACAATGCAACGAACCATGTGCAGATGTGTACATTGGGGAAACAAAACAACCACTTCATAAGCATGGAGAACAAATACATCAGGACTAGATTCAGCAGTCCATCTGCATTTAAAAGACACAGGCCACTCTTTTGAAGACAGCAAAGTCCACATTTTGGACAAGAGGACCACTGGTTAGAAAGAGGGGTCAAAGAGGCCGTCTATGTCAAAATTGAACAGCCTTCTCTTAACAGAGGGAGGGATATCATCTATCTCCAATCTACAACACAGTCCTTTCAACAGTTCCAAGAAGGTTCCACACCCATTTGCAGCACTCAAGTGATCCTGATGACACAGATAAATCTCCCAGTAGCCTTAATGACTTGCTAAAAGAATGCAAATGACCAGCTGTCTGCAAGGAGTATAAATCCTTCCATTCCCCCACTATCCAATCAGAGCTAAAGAAGCTTCTTGGATGAGAAGCAAAAACGTCTTCAAAGAAAAACCAGAAAGTCCAGTTGCCTCTTGAAAAAGCACCTTTGGGATAGATTATGTTGCTTTGCCCAAGATGGTTGTGGGCAATGTTGGAGAGGGTGAGAGGGTGCAAATCAGCTTCTCAGCTTTTCAAGTAAATATAGGATGCTATCTAGTAATAGGGAAAAAGCAGTCAATTAATTCAATTTATTTTGATCAAAATCATTTAAAAAAAAAGATAAAGGGGCATTTAACAATGTAAAAAGTAGCCTGAAGAGACCTCAGGAACTATATTGCTCATAGGACCTGGGGACATTTACCTAGTGATGTTATCAGCTACGTTTCAAAACTTCTATGTGTAATAAAAGTGTTATTATCTGATTAAAATAAAGTAATACAACATTTGCAGTGTGGTAGCCAAGAAGAAATGAGACTACTTCCACTATCAGAGAAGGTTGGATTCAGCAGGAGCAGTATTAATGGTGGATCTCTGTTCCCATCCTTACTCAGATTTTTCTGAATTAAAAGGCTGTGATTCAATTCAGTTTTGAAGTCTTCTCTAATTTAATCACTTTTTTAAAAAAAAAATAGACAAAGAGGTAGACCATTTTTAAAAATCTGACTTGGTTTGTTGGTTCACTATAACACTTCAGGAACAATTTTTTTAATGTTAAGAAGAGAATAATCAAACTAATATAATTCTTTCACTTGATAAGATCTATTCCAGGGTTCCCAACCACGACCGGGCCATGACCTATTAGCAACCAGGCTGCATGACAACGGGCCGGCAGTGGCATGTGCATGCATGCACGCACACAGCCCAACTCATGCAAGTGGCTGGTGCCGGTGCTCGCAGCCCCTCACACAAATGGTGGGCCCGTTTACAAACTCAGAAAATTGAAGTTGCGTACGCACATGCGCACACATGCCTCTCGCACAAAACCATCACCTCTCTCCCCCCCCCCTTCTGTGCTGGGCCATCAACCTGGAAAGGTCTATTCTGCTTCTTTCAGCCTTTGGAGGAGGGAACTAGTTGTGGTGTAGATGTCTATCTGTCTATCTGTCTGTATTTACTCAATTTGTACAAACATCTATTTCAAATAGGAAACTCAAGTGGCTTGCAATGTTTAAAAACCAGATAAAAACATTATAATAAATCAATATATAACATATGCTGCCGCTGAGATTTAAAAAACCCCAATCATAATTAACATAACCAGGATGTGGGATATATAACAAATCTGCTGCTTGGGTTTGAATGTCTTTGTATAACATTTATTTATTTATCCAATTTTTATAGCTGCCAATCTCACAAACATGTGACTTTGGGCAGCATACAACAAAAATAAAACAAATAATTAAAATACTTATCATAAATATTTGCCCACCTTCGGCTAAGGGTTATGCACGGCATTTGAGTGTCCTCCTCCACTGAAAACTCAATTGAATGGAAATTAAATTAATTAAATCCAATACACATGACTATTCCCCATATAGTTAATAATGTCAAACTTTTATTAAATTAGAATTTATAATCTGTTGCAACTTGGGGATCATGTGCATGGTAGCAATAGCAGTTAGACTTACATTCTGTACCGCTTGTTAGTGCCTTACAGCCCTCTTGAAGCAGTTTACAGAGTCAGCCTATTGCCCCCAACAATCTGGGTCCTCATTTTACTGACCTCAGAAGGGCGGAAGGCTGAGTCAACCTCGAGCCATTCCCAATCAAACTCTTGGAGTGAGCAATGAGTTAGGCTTCAGTACTGCATTCTAACCACTGCGCCACCTACAGCTCTTGAGATCCGAGAGGGACTGCATTGGATTTAAGAATTGTGGGTTATGCATTAGAGTGGCCTGCACAATTTGTAGAAAAGACAGGGCCAGGGTGGTACAATCAAAGTGGCAGCTGAAGATCTTTACTGGGGCAGGGGCATTTGGCAGCAGGAAATGCATTGAGTTTTTTTAAAAATGCCAGTGAGCTGCATATGGCTGGAAGTAGACTGAATGATGTATGTGTGAAGGGAATGGAGTCCTGTGGGATAGGGCGGCATATAAATCACATATAAATAATAAATAACTAAGACATTGCAACCGAGAGGGGGCCAGCAGCTTTGCCCTGAATGTCCAGTTCTGAAATTTTGTTTTAAATGTCATGAGACACAGTGGAATTAACGTATGTAAATAAGAATCAATAAAACATTTGCAACAGTTCTTGACTCGGGGACAGAACAACCTGTATTCGCTTGTGGTTGTGACTACTATGATGCATGATACTTAAAACATTCTGATAAAATGTGAAATGCATTAAAATTTAGAAGTGATATAATGCAATGACGGCTATCCCCAATAAAGTTTTATATTAATTTTGGCAATTTTGGCATAAGGAGCACACAGCATTGATAGAATAAAAGAAACAAGAATTCACATTCAGAGCTATAAATGATTTTCAGATTTGAGAAAAGTGTGTGTTTGTGTGTGTGTGTGTATCTCCAAGATACCCAATTTTGAGATAATTTCTGCATGAGCACTACTGATTCTCTTGCTGAAATGTGACTTTCTGGTAAATTCATTACACTTTTGTTTTCCCTGCATGTCTTGTTTAGGTATCCTCAAAGATTATTTAAGGGAGTTGCCTTCTCCATTGATAACCAAACAACTTTATGAAGCGGTGTTAGATGCCATGGTAAAAAGACCTTTGAAAATGACAGCAAATGGATGTGAAAACGATTGTAATGATTCGGAATATACAGTGGCTCTTTTGGATTGCCTGCCAGAAGTTGAGAAAGTAAGTATTTATTGACCCATTGAACTAGTGCATGGCTTAAGGCAGCGGTCCCCAACCTTTGTGGCTTGGCGGCCCAGCTGTGGGGGAGAGGGGAACCGGGCCTCGTGAGCAAGTGGGCCAGGGCACATGCGCAATAGTACCTGCTGGCCTGCCACTTGTGACAGTTGAGCTGCGTGGGTGCATGTTCCAGCCAGCCACTTGCAGGGCCCAATTCCAAATAAGCTAACAGTCCCCAACCTTTGCAGCTTAGCCTGACTGGGAGGGGGAGAGGGGAACTGGGCCGCAGCACTCATGCAGCCCAGTTCCAAATAGGCCACAGCCTGGTAGTGGGCTGTAGCCCAGGTGTTGGGGACCCCTAGCTTAAGGAGTATAGGTAATCCTCAACTTATAACCATTTTCATTTGGTGCCTGCTTGAAATTACAATATTACTGAAAAAGTGACTTGCGATCAGTTTTCATGTTTACGATTGTTGCAGCATTCCCATAGCCATGTGATAAAAATTCAGACGCTTGACAACTGGCAGGTCTTTATGACAGTTGCCCTGTCCATGGGTCATGCGATCACCATTTGTAATCTTCCCAGCCAGCTTCCGACAAGCGAAATCAATGCGGGAAGGCAAATTTGTTTAACAACCTCACAGTTCACTTAACAACTGCAGTGATTCGCTTAACATCTATGCAAAAAATTCATAAAATGTGGTAAAACTCACTTGACAGCTGTCTTGCTTAGCAATAGAAATGTTGGGTTCATTTGTGGCTGTACGTCAAGGACTACCTTTATCACTTTCCCTTTCTCCTTCCTTTTTCCCCTCTTCAGAATAAAACTTTGACTTGACTTCCAGTGACTTCAGCTAAGTTGGATCAATGAATTGATTCACAAGATGTTAGACCACATCAGGGAATCTCAACATTTGTGATACCATGATCTCCTAAAATAAATACATTTGTTCACCCCACCCCACCCTCTGAATAATATTAATGATTTCATTGGAGTTAACAGTTTGGCAAAAAAATATCATTTTAATCATTAACATTTAACCTCTATATCATATAAAAGGAAATAGAACCTTGCAACTTTATCGGTTTTCATTGAAATAATGAATGACATATAAAGCCTATTTTTCATAGGAAAGATTAATTTTGTTTCTGTTGCAAATCTGGACTTTATTTTTGAGAAAGCCACTCTCAGTTTGTGTTCTACGTTTATTTTGGATTGATCTTTGCTTTTTATAGCAGCAGTTGGAGAAAATGAGGGCTCTTCTGTCAGCTTGTTGAAGGAGCCAATTTTGAGCTGGACTTGTATGCCTTTTGCTGGAGAAATCATCAGAATTTGCTTTGATGTTGCTTGTACAAAGCAGCTGTTGGTTTGTCCAGACAGAATCACAAGCAGTGATCCAGCTTTGCACATGAAAGCCATTAGACCATATTCAATTTGCTCTATGCCAACTGGGCAGGTTGGTTGCCGGCTTGTCCAGGCAGAACAGGAGCAAGTTCTGGCAGTAACTCAGCCTTGCCATTAGGTTTGCAAAGTCACTTTGTTAAGAAGATTTGCGGGAATAATTCTATAATCAAGCCAGTCTATGTGTGTATAGCAGGATAGACGCAGCACAAAACTGGCATGCAGTTCCATTGAAAGAAAGACTACTTAAGTGTTCCTTTAAAAAAGATTCACCCGTCTGCCTAACTTTAATCCTTCCAAACCCTGAGTAAGTTGTTTAATTCCCTTCTCCCTAACAAGTACGAGGAAGTGATGTGAACAGTGATTTGGGGGCTTTCCCTTGCTGCTGCTGTCTGATGCCAGCTAAAGGTAGACAATTATATAACCAATCCTGTCCTTGAAATGTTTGCTGCTGCAACTTCCAGGAAAAAAAAAAGATAAGAGATCAACACCAACACATTGCCTGAAGCTACTCAGCGTTGTTGTTGATAACAGCAGATTGGCCAGCAGTACACTAACACACAGTTGTCCCAATTATTGAGGCAAGTTGGATTTTGCTGGTAAATTAGAACAAGGGTTGCGAAATCTACAAAGATGAAGATGACCATGATATAGCATTCCTTTTCTTTTAGTCTTTTGGAGACTGTGGAGTTTTGTAGCCCAAATCAGACAGCTTCAGGTAGAGCAGATTGTGAGCCGGCTGTCTGGGGTTGGAGTTAGTATGTATGGGTAGAAAAACAAGAAAGTAAAGTTCTGCTTGAGAGATGGAGAGAACAGTGGCCGTCAAGCAAATACGAAGCGGGAGATTCCTCCCACTCCCTTTTGGTAAGCTGCCTTATTTTGGAGGCACTTCATTCGACATCTTTTGATGTTAGAAAAATGTAGATATGCTGGCAATGAGGAGGAGAGGCATCATTATGGCTCAGGGCTCCATAAATTAATATAGCATGGGGTTATTCCCCCTGATTATAGAAGTTTAATGTTTATATGCATTGGAAGTTAGGCTGAGAATGGGAAGTACCCACGAACACCTAAACCAGAGGCAGGGACTGGCCTTTTTGCAGAAAGCCTGTCCTCTCACAGTTGGGAACATTGTTAAAAAAAAGCTATTAAACCTATAAGAGACTGTGGTGTGCAGAAAGATGGGATAAATGGGATGGGATAAATATGGTTGAGGCATTAAGTTCAAAATTTGCTTAAATGATGTGCTTGTAGTCACCCTTTCATTTATCAGAATCAACCAAGCACTGGCTTGGCCTGAACTTCACTATAATATTGTGGGAAAGGACCCTCAGTGGCACAGTGGTTAGATGCAGCACTGCACCCTATCTCTGCTGACTTGTTCAGCAGGTTGTCAGATCGAATCTCATCAGGCTCAAGGTTGACTCAGCCTTCCAGCCTTTCTAAGGTCGGTGAAATGAGGACCCAGATTGTTTGGGGGCAATAGGCTGACTGTGTAATGTGCTTGGGGAGTATTGTAAAGCTCTGATAAGCAGTAAATAAGTGCTTATTGCTATCTCTGTTGTAAGCCTCCCAGAGTCCTTCAGGAGTTGGGTGGCATAAAAATGTAATTAATAATAAATAAAATAAAATAATTTTCAGAACACAAGGATAAAGAATAACGCTGTGTGATAATGCTGCACAGATTTATTTGTAAATGTTTATTCTTGCAAAGTAATCAATGCTCACAATTAACAGAGAATGCCCCCAAATCAACAGAAGGAAATATATGATTGCTGGAGTCCTTCTCAGAAAAAAGTTGGGAGTTCTCCTTTGATCCTGGATTAGGAAGAAGTTATGAAAGCTGGAAAGAGAAAGCGTGGGAGGGGGGCTCTGGATTTTATGGTCAGCAAATACAGTAGGTGGGTCTAAAAAAAAAAGAAAAACCAAGATTAAAAATGCAATATTTAGCATGAAAATTGTATGCAGATCACTTTTGCCAATCGATAACGAAAGGCAGGTAATAGTTCAGAATTTTACCTTCAGCCTCCCCTTACCCTGGATGAAAGCAAGTGTTTGTAAAATACTGGGAGGAATGTAAATGTAAACCTAAAGCAAAGAGCATCTGCCATACTCACGGTCATAAATTTCCATAGGAGATATGCTTTGATTTAGGAATCCTGGAAAAATCAAAACCGACAAGCAATTCAGCACATGCTACTTAACTGGTGTGTCCGTTCTATCGAAGACGGTAGTAGGAAAAGTGCATGGTTTAATCGCCACAATAGATGCGATGGGGAAACAACTCCATTCCCTTCCTTGTGGAATTAATTCATCCCTAGAATATTCTGCAGTGCAGCCTTTGGACCATTCCAAAAACGGTAAGAGATATAAATGAGGCAATGCACACAGTCTACGTCAGGGGCGTCCAACTCGTGTCGTGACGGCAGTGTCACCTGATGTATCATGACTAAAACAGTCTCCAGGTTTCTAGCCTAATGCTCTAAGCCAAGGATGTCAAACTCACATCGTCACGGCAGCATCATGTGACATATTGGGACTTCCCCCCCTTAGCTAAACGGGTCGGGGGCGTGGCCAACACGTGACGCATCTGGGCCAGGGACCACGGGTTTGACAGCTGTGCTCTAACCATTGCACAAAACTGGCTCTCTCGTTGTATACGGATCCCTTTGGTTCAACTAGACTAACCCAAAGATATTTCCCTGGAAATAGAAAGTAAAATTACTCACTAGCTCAGTTATTTCTTCAGAACCCTAAAAGAAGAAGAAAAGACGTTACCAGCATACCCTAAAAGAACTTCCCATCAGAAATAATTTCTTATGAAGTCTTACATTGTGCCTGAGAAGGCTAAGAGCCTTTGGACTGGCCTTTGAAGACAAGTAAGGAAAAATGTATTCTATTAAAGTAATCAAACATGCAAAATTGGGCCAAAGGAATCCTCACCTGGGGTTTGGTCTGTGGAGGTTTCTGAGACGTCTGCAAAAAATAAAATCAGAAATTCTCATCGGTATTCACGTGAATGTAAAAAGTTGAAAAGGCTGTTCGTTTTGGAGAGACCAAGTTTTTGGATAAAAAGAAACTGTCTAGGGATATTTGTATGAAAGGAATATTTGCCCAGGATTCCTATGCTGCCTTTTTCTGAAGAATCAGACCAAGAAAATGAAGTAATTATTCCAGGATCAAAATAATTAAAAACATTGGTAAAAGATTTGTTAAAAGGAAATAAATATTCATCTGGAATTATCCTGGCATATTAAAAAAGGATTTAACCAGAAATCCAACATTATAGTATCTTTTCAATGCCAAGAGATGGAGATAGCCCTTCAATAATTTGCACATTTTCATGCTTACCTGACCTTTCAAGTCAGAGGTCTTTTGGTCAAAATTACCAGGTGCTTCAGAGGCAGGCAATGCAGGTGTAACAGGAGACTGAACGGCAGGTGAAACTGAGGCAGCAGGCGGAGGTGTCAAGGCAGGATTACGTTGTGTAGAGTCGGGACTGGCCTGTGGTGGAGGGGTAGGACGGGCCCGTGGTGGAGGGGTAGGACGGGCCCATGGTGGAGGGGCAGGACGGGCCCGTGGTGGAGGGGCAGGACGGGCCCATGGTGGAGGGGCAGGACGGGCCCATGGAGGAGGGGCAGGACGGGCCCCTCGTGGAGGGGCAGGACGGGCCCA
>JANHGC010005843.1:0-15886 GCA_027560395.1 Boaedon fuliginosus | reverse complement strand
ATCCTTGTCACTCTAACCATAAGTTAAGCTTGAGATAACAGAGGTAGTCAGCTGCTAAAAAAAAGCTATTTAGGATGCATTAACAGGAGCACCAAATCGGATTATGGGAAGTAATTATTCCACCTCTACCAGACCACATTTCTCTGAAATAGGGTACCACAGTTCAAAAAGTGCCAAATTGTAATCTTCACTGGATGATTTACACTGTAACAAGATTAGTATGATAGTGACCTCATGTAATTTATTCTTTCTTCAGGATTTGTGCAACAGAAAAGAGTTGAATTGTTGATGTCTGCATCTCAATATCTGCTGTCTGCTTGAAAGTATAAGATGTTTTTTAAAAAAATGTTTAACACATTTTACACCTATGCTGTGGTAAACCCATTTATTTCAGTTATGATTGCAAAAAAAAAAGTTGTACATAGGTCAGTTAGATTAATGGGCTATTTAAATATTATGTTCAACCACTAGGTCATTATAAAGGTTACACCTCTGGCCAACTGCATACCTCAAAAATGCAATCAACTCTTTTGCCTAACCACAGATGCTAACCATCATATTTTTCCAGAGTGCAACATTTTCTGTAATATGGCTTCTAGAGTATTACGGAAATGAACACAATAATCTGTAGAATATTGGCAGCCATAAGAACATATATGAATTTAGAATAGGTATTATTATAATACCTATTTTATTGTATAGGAATTGTATTTTATTGTATGTTTGCCGCCTTGAGTTCCCCCGAAAGGGATGAAGAGAGGCGGGGTACAAATCTAATAAATAATAATAATAATAATAAAATATGGAGAGATTTCTTAATTAGCCATGGTGGCGGGGTGGTTAAAGTGCAGTACTGCAGGCTACTTCTGCTGCCTGCCAGCTGCCTGCAATTTGGCAGTTCAAATCTCACCAGGCTCAAGGTTGATTCAGCCTTCCATCCTTCCAATGTGGGTAAAATGAGGACCCAGATTGTTGGGGGCAACAGGCTGACTCTGTAAACCACTTAGAGAGGGCTGTAAAAAGCACTGTGAAGCGGCATATCAGTCTAAGTGCTATTGCTATTCAACCATCATAAAATAACATGCTGGTTGCCAAGCACCTGGATTTTGATCATGTGACCATAGGGAGGCTATGATGATTGTAAGTGCGAGAACTGGTTGCAAGTCACTTTTTTCAGTGCCAGTGGTTCTTCAGTGGTTGTAAGTTGAGGATTCTCCCTGTTCCAAAGTACCTTTTAGCCTTTGAATTCAAAGTTCCACATAGTGCAGCAAGAGAAGAATTCTGGGTCTTTTTTGGGAGGTGGGGTGGGGGTAGATCCTGGCTAATGGAAGATGCTGTTTGAATTGCTTAAAAGGAAGGCATTAAGAAAAGATAACACAGATAAAGAGCTTCCATGTCAAATCACCAGGACTGCTCCCCCTGGAATTCTTTATCCTTAACACCTGCAGGGCTGGTACAATTCAACTGGTGAAGCTTTTTCCCACTGGTGTGTTTATATATCCAGTGAAGCTTACCTGCGGCATTTCTGCATGTTCTGCTTGGTTAATGTAAGGCCGCCCCGACAACATCAAAAGAAAAGGATTAGAGCTCCCCCATTCCATCAGTGGCTCCATCTCAATGCTGTGACCTCTGATTTGGAACAGGAGACCCAGAAGGCTGTAGCACCGCAACTCTTTTCCTGATAGAGCCCTACCGCCATCCTTTGTTGCATTTCTAGGTGACACCCCCCCCCCCAGGCTGCTGGCCACAGAATACTCTTGGCCATTCTCTCCAGTGGCTTCCATGCCTGGCACGCCATTGCAAATCAAGCGAAAGGGTCTCAGACCCCTGAGCCTTCTGGCCTGTCACAATGGGTTTGCATCTCCGGAGTGCTTTCTCAGCATCAGCAAAAACTCCAGCTCTGGGAATGCAGTTGTTGGTTTTGCTCTAGCCAGCTGTGTGAATGCCAGGTGGGAAAAGCACAGAAGAAACAGCATATGGATTTCTGCAAGCACCATCCGGAGGCACAGATACAGAGGCCAACAAAAGTCCTGTCAATCAAAGGTGCTGGGAGAAGTATTCGGGATAGCCAAGGGGAGCGGGTTGTGGTACGAGCAGAACTGCCAGGCAATATTTTCTCTGGTGTTAGCCCTGCTGGGATTCTCTTCTGTAATCCTGCAATTCGGAGCTCCTTGCCAGTTAGAGAGTGAATACAGAAGACCTCTCTTGCAGTGAAGTTCATATCCCATAGTGCACTGTGATTGCTAAATTCACCTATCACGCAAAGCTGCAAATTCCAGCGACTGCGTTCATGCAATACCTGAGCACAAATGAAGCACATTGTGTTTCGGGTTAGCATATTATATGTATGATCTTCCCAGTAAGGAACAGAAGAATTTTGGGAAGAGGTAAAAAATGGTGGGAGTGACCACTTATAGCTGATATGCTCTGGGCCAGGTTAATTTCCTCCTATAAACCAGTTTTAGCAGAACTCTTAAATAGTCTGAACCAAAATCAGCCATCACATTGGATTATAGCATGCTATACAAAACCAGGTCATGGGATCAGATTATGGTTCAATGTGTCATGTGCACCCAGAATCTTAGATCCAATTAAACATCTGAAAGGCTATTATTTCCCCTTATATTGACTATAAGAACCTGCTAAAGTATGATGATTTAAAGAAGTTTTTGAATTGTCCAGAGCTTTTTAGGCTACAAGTAGGAAGCAAAGAGACAAAACTAAGCACGTTATTGAATCTCCCATCTCTCCAGGGAGACCTAACCCTAACCCTAGATGGATTTGTCCACCAAGGGGATTTTCATGTGTATTTTGCCAGGAAAAGTAGATAAGCCATGCTCAAAAAATCAGCACCCTCCAAAGCATAATCAAGAGCTCAGAATCCATCGGTTTATCTGTTTTGCGCTCCGAATTCATGGAGACCTAACCCTAGATGGACTTGCCCGTCCAAAGGGGATTTTCTCATGTACTTTACGATGAAATGTAGATAAGGCTGACTTGAAAAGTCGGCACCCTTTTAAGCAGAATCAAGCGCTCAGAATTCTATGGCGGTGTCCATTTTGCTGTCCGAAATTCATGGAGACCTAACCCTAACCCTAGGTGGATTTGCCCCCAAAGGTGATTTTTCCCATGTATTTTACCAGGTATATTAATAAGGCAGACTTGAAAAGTCAATGTCCTCCTAAGCATAATCATGCACTCTAAATCCATTCGCAATGTCCACTTTGCTGTCCAAATTCAAGGAGTCCTACCCATAACCCCAGATGGATTTGCCCCGCAATTGGATTTCCCCATGTATTTTACCAGGAAAAGTAGATAAGGCTCACTCGAAAAGTCGGCGCTCTCCTAAGCATAATCAAGCACTCCGAATCCATTAGCGATAATAATGTTGCTGTCCAAATTTATGGAGACATAACCTTAATCCTGGATGGACTTTCCTGGATTTTCCTGGTAAAATATATTGGAAAATTCCATTGGTGGGCAAATACACTTAGGGATAGGGTTAGGTCTCCATGAGTTCAGAGAGCATCGCCAAAGGATTTGTTTATTAAAATTGCAAAGCTCTTAATTTGTAATCTGTACCAGTCTTTTCTTGAGAGTGAAACATCCTTGGTTTTGGTGCACAGAAGGTCTTCGATCTCTATCTCAAGAGTTTTCTCAGCAGTATAGATGGGGAAAGTTGATTAGACTTCCTCAATGCCCACAGTTACGTGTTTCCATATCTTCTTTCTGTAATTTACTGGGTGGTCTAGTTATCGTAAATCAAAATTTAGCTGCCCTTCTAATTTCCCAGAATTAAAACAAGAAGAAATAATGTGTAGAAATGACCTTTTAGGTCTCAACCTTAGTTGAGTGCTTGTGTGGGTAGGTAATTTGAGAAATGTTAAAGAGGCCGTCTCCCATAGTTAAGTCGGAGAACATTGTTTGCCATAAAGCTAGTCAATGATACATATCCCTGCACCCTGATATTTTATATAGTTGCTACTCCAGCCCTTTATTCAGGCGGGTTTTGTACATCAGAGGAAATCAGCTACAATCCATGAAAGCTGATCTCATTATAATGAATGTCTTGTTAGTTTTTCATGCCTCTTAATATGGTTATCTGATCTCTTTGGAAAATATTAGTGTGGGGAATTTACTGCTTTTCAGATTGTGCTGAACTGCAGTTCTGAATGTGCCTCCCTGTTGGCTGTGTTATCTAGGACCGATGGGAGCTACAGTTTGGAAACATGGAGGAAATCTCATAGTGTCACTGGAATTATCACTTGGAAGCAAAGACTGGAAATGCCATCCATACAAGGTTCCCTCAAGGAAAAATATTCAGCTTAAACAAATTTCCTCATGACTTCAGCAGTGAATTGTTGGCTTCAAAGGGGTCCTCCTCACTGTTATGACAGGATCTGTAGTCCTCCTGTAAGCTACTTTGTGGATTGGGACCAGGTGGGGAAACATATAGTAAGAAAGACACAGAAATTGGTCAACTGCTGGATTGATATTGCATCTTGCACATTAAACTCCTCCCAATCAAGGCACTCTGATCTGGTTCCTGCCATGCCCTTGCCTGATTTTTTTTAGGGTGCTCCTAATATAAGTCCTACCTCCAAAACAAGCCCCAGTTAAGTTCATCATCAGCTGAAGATGTGTGGCCAGCACCAGAGGCAGTGAGGGCGCAGAGGCTAACGGTGTCCGGCAGCTGCTGCAGCCTGTGCAGCACAGGTGAATTGATTACCTATCCAAGCAGCAGGCAAAGGCAGAGGTGGAAGGGGAAGCACGCAATCCGGACATGCCATGTGAGCCATGGGAAAGCCAAGAGTCAGTGGGCTGGAGTGGGCAGGCGGCCACAGGAGGCTTGTCTTTGCACGGTGGCACTAGCAGCAGATGGAGGCAGAGGCCTGGGGTGGAAGGCAGGCGATCCAGACATGCCAGGGATGGAGGGGGGGCCTAGCCAGTCTGATCACCCTGATATTGTATTTCCCTGAAAATAAGCCCTAATGCTTATTTTGGAGCCCATACAATTTTTGACCGGGACTTATTTTCAGGGAAACACAGGCAATACACTTTGTTTGGCTTTAGCGTAGTATACTAGAGATAGTCTCAATTAATGAAAGCAGTTAGGATCATAATTTCTGGTCTCAATTTCTTTTACAGCCAACAACGGTCTCTGACTTGCCTATGGAAGACGTCCTCTTTGGCATTACATTACTTGGCCATACGCACACTCAACTAACGCTGATACCTGGAAGATCCTAAATGTGATGTTTCGTGACCATGCTGTTTGGTGAAGGAAATTCCAGCATTTCTAGTTGCTGTCTTTAAATGAGTCACCACAGTTTGTTAAGTGAGTACAGTACGTCATGAGGTTGGCATTTGCAACCTTCTGCCATCTATCCTGGTTGACTTTGCAGCTATGAAGCCAACAGAAAAGACAACAAATACTGATCACATGACCATGGGAGGATGCAACGTCATAATTCCAAACCGGGCGTCAAATGCCCAGATCAAGATCACATGACTTCAGGGATGTAAGTGCAAGGACCAGTTGTAAGTACCACTTGTTTTTCTGAGATCACCCAAGAGTGGCCAGTTCTGCTTCCTGCTGCAACATGTACCCAGAATCAATAGTCTTATATTTGGACAAGGCTACTGCAACTTGTTTCACAATCCGTTGTTTAGCAGAATACGTGACTAGGCTTTTGGGAAGTAGTAGTACTTCTCTTTAATATCCTCTCCTCTCTTTACATCCCCATTATCTCGGACAAGGAATCGCTTGCTTATCACGTGCAATTATACTTGTACTTTTGAACTTGGGCAAGCTATTTTTCCATTCCTCTTTAGCTGATTAAGGATGGGGCCCCACCCACAGCCCCCCATGCCAAGCTGCCCCTGGCGTCACTGCAGTTCCTGCTTTGGTTACCACTTCCTCCTGCATCCATGCTCATCTCATCTGTCCCCTGCATTTCTTCTTTTGAGAAGCTTTCTTCTCAGACCTATCTGAGAAATCTGGCCTTAAACACTCAAGTCCATTCTCTCATACATGGCTCTGTCATTCCCATTGTGTGTGTCAAAGCAATGCCACCAGGTACGTGTGTGTGTGTGAGGGGGAGAACCACAACCTCTCAACCATTGGATAGCTCCCAGTGTTTGCTCTTACTGCGCCCTCAAATTATAGTTTCCTGCTATTTTGAAGTGGGTAGCTTAAAATAAACTCTGGGTTTAGCGTAGGTAAAATTATGAATAGTAAAGACAGACACCCAAGCCACACCCAGCTGGGTGACTTTGGGCCAGTCACGCACTCTCAGACCAACCCTCCTCACAGGGTTGTTGTTGTTGTGGGGAAAATAGGAGGAGGAGGAAGGAATAGTATGCATGTTCACTACATTGGGTTATTTATAACTTAATAAAGTTGGATAAAAATTGTCGCAGAGAGGAAAAAAAATAGTTGGCCCTTAAGAAATTGCCAATCTCTCAGGGGGAAAGCTGCAGTTAGCAAACTTTTAACATTAGAGAGATGTTTGCTAATTACAGGGATACTCAAGATACAGTACTATATTTAGTTAACAGTAGTTAAAGGGCTGCCAAGAAAAAAATTGAATGTCCACATTGCACACCAATATATTTTTATCTTTTCTTTTGTCAGGGCTGTGCTTTCTACATATAGAATTATGTCTGTCTGTATACAGACTGTAACTCCAAAAGCACACACCTTTCTAACTACAGTATATATATCGCATTCATATGAGTCATTGTGGGCCACTCAGATTTAGCAACAACGCTTCTTCCAAGAAGCCAAAAGACAGAGGTTTCGGCCTGATAATCCTTATCATTATGCTTGATCTACGACAAATAAACTACATCAGAATACATTTGTTCAGGGACCTAATTCAATGTATTTCCAAGTTAGTGTCTAGATCCCGTGCATGGGGCAGTCTTTCATCTGGTGTCTGGGGATAATGGGAATTGTAATGTGACACACTCATTTAGAGGTCAACAGGTTGAGAAGAATAAGAAGCAAGTCAATTAAATTAATTCCTCCCGTCTGTTCCTTGTTTCTGTGCCAAGTCAATGGTAGAAGCTTAAAATAATAAGCATTAATTACATTCTAATTTAAAGTCTGCATTCAGGCAAGATGTCCCATTTACATTTTTCAAAGATATCTCATCACAATGGGGGATAAGTATATAATTGGGTGATAACTAGTATATTGAAATATACTTACTTTGCTCTAAGTTTAGGAAGGCTAGTAGGCATTTAAGGATGCATGAGAAATTGGTAGTAGGGACAAACGAGACAGAGAAAGAAAAATGGCACAATGTCAAATTTAAGCAAATCCTTTTAAATAAAAAGGGAAGAGAATCTCTCCTGGCCCAACTCTGAGAATTTTCTCAAACTGAAGAAACATCCCATAGGTACCCAAAGGTGCTTCCCCCCGCCCAAAAAAAGGCAACTGGACTTTCTGTGTTTTTCCTTAAAGATATTTCACTTCTTATCTAAGAAACTCCTTCAGAATGGACTGAAGAATGAACTGAAGAAGCTTCTTGGATGAGAAGCGAAACATCTTCATGGAAAAAGAACGAAAATCCAGTTGCCTTTTGGGGGGGAAAAGCACCCACAAAATGACTTGGATGACTAAGAATTTCTACAGACACCCTGTTAGGTATGCTTTCCTCTCAGTATCGAGGACAAATTCTCTTGTCCATCTATTTGATAGGGTACAGAGAGAAACTGAGCAGTTAAAAGGAAGTCAAAGAACAAGATGTCCATTTTGTTTTCTATGTGGAACAAAACTTTTTCTAAGAACAAGATGCTTTTCTGTTTCCTATGTGAAAAGGTCAAGATGTTTCCTTAAATTCCGTCAGCAGTTCTGAATAACTCTCACTGCAAAACCAGAAAAGGGAAGCAAGAATTGAACCCATGTATGATGTCATGTCCTGGGGAAGCAAAATTTGGAAAGGTACCAACTTTCATATAGCAGCGGACGGCAGCCGAAGGGTTTTAGCCTCTGATTCTTTCCCTCTTAGTAAGCTGGAATGCACGTGTCTGATAAAAGGCCACCTTTTTCTTCTTAAAGCAGGCGTGATTGTTCAACATGGGTGTACAAGGATGGATTATAGAAGACACTAGTAGTAGCAGCTGAGGTGGAAGCTGTGTGGCAAATGTTAATATCAATCTAATATCCCCACTGTTCCCCCCACACACACACACATACCTAATGTATCACCAGTTGAATCTCAGTCTCACCTCAATATCTAGTAAAGGAATAGCTTTATTTTTAAATAGATGTATATATTTCTCAATTTCTCTGCAGGACTCCTCAGACAGTTTTCAATGTGGCTTCTTGAGGCCAAGATTGACAAACATTTGAGAGAATTCAGTATATAAAGTGAATTCAATGTATTTTTGTGTATGCAGTACATTCTGAGAATTTTTGTGAATTCGGTAAGAATAGCTTAAAGGATCTTTAAGTATAGTTTCCAGAATTTCAAACCGAAGGAATTTATAAAGGTAGGAGGAACTCTAATAATAAATCAAATATTTCACCACTAATATAGAATTTAAATGTCAATTACCAGTAGTAATATCCTGAATTCATTAGTAATATCCTGAATACATCAGGTTTTTCAAATGCTTGAAAAAAGAACAAGCTGTTAACTAAAGTGTTGCTTTGAATAACAAAAAATAAAATAAAATACAGTAATATCTTTATGTCAGGCATTAGTAACCTCTAATCTTCCCCCTTCCTTCAGTCCTACCCAGCACTACTAACAGCTTCAGATGATGGGATCTAAAACTCAGCAACTAATGGGGAGCCACGATTTTTCCATTCCTTTACTCTGAGAAGTTGCTAAAGTATCATTACATAGAAGGGTGTTTTGAGTTTCTCAGAGTAACTTTTTAGGCTAGGACTAGGAAGCAAATACAAAGAACTGCAGAACAGAATGGAGAAGTTTCCAACTCTGTGGTTGTGGTTACACAATGAGTGACAAGCTGTTATTAGCCCAGAAAGACAAATGGATCCCAATGGCACCAGACAGTAGGCTTCCTCCTGGGCCTAAGGTTTTTTATGAGGGAATTTTGGTTAGAATTGAAGCACAGTTGGAAAACTATAAGCCATAGCTGTATCTTTTTCTCTTTCTTTTTGTACGTTATGCAGTATGAGAGCACATTATTAATGTAGGCAGACTTAATATTGCCACAGGAACATTGGATGATATTACAAAACTCTTTAGAATTTCGTTCAGGTTGTCACTAATAATAGTAACTGTGCACAGTAGTTCAGTGTTTATCAATCTTGACAACTTGAAGATGGGTAGAGTTCAATTTCCAGATTCTGAGACTTGAAGTCCACACATTTTAATGTTGTTAACTCCTGTTCGAAGTAAAAAGGGGGCAGTTTTTCCACTGAGGCAAATTGGAAAGGTGATGAGCCAGGAAACAAAACGGTAGAGAAAGCTATAAAACAGCCTTAATTCAGGTTTGTGTGTTTCTTTAAAAAATTCATGAAATAAAATTTAACACATTTGACATTAGTGTGTATCATATCAAGAATTTAAATAATATAAACTACCATATATAATGCTAGTTTTAAGAATCTGATGCACTGGAACTGTAATCATAATGCATACTATACTGCGCTTCAAGAATGTTTATATTAATATATGTTGCTGAAAATGGTTTTCTATGGAATGAAAAATGTAATTTGAAAAAGTAGGTAGATTTTTCAGAACGGCTCACAGAACATATCAAGAAACAGCTAATTTGCCAACATATAAAATGGATTATTCCACTTCCTCCCCCTTACAGAGGGGGCTCCATCTTAAAACCTGAAACTTTTATTGGTATAATGATGGAAAATAATTTACTGCGAATAATTTTTTAACAAAAGTAGCCATTTTACTTGAGCGTTCAGGGTGGGTTTTTTTGTAGGATTGCTAGCCTGTGGAAATCTGGATGACCCTCCTTGAGCTTTGCTGCACAGATTTGGTAAAGTGACACTATAGTATTGTAAATAGAACTGCCAGGTGTCCAAGTACTATGGTAATGGGGCCAGGTGAGTGTTTTGATATCAGCAACACCTGCTTAGTACAAGTGGTTTCTTTGTGCTATTTATAGACTTAACCTTCTCCCTTATTTCATCTCCTGCTCATGATTACGTAGGAACCACCAATGTCCACCTCCCAATAGCCTTTAAGACAAATTGTCTTACCTAGGTCATCACCTGCAGATTCCCTAAAGGTGCTATTTTGTGCAGCCACTTTTGTTACTAAAACTAAAAAACAAGTACATAAGTGGTACAAGAGGTGGGATCTTCTCCTTTGCTCCACCAGCCACCTACAACGCAAAACGCCCCCAGCAGGGCTCCAAGCCAACCTGCTGATGGAAGCAGTAAGGGGAGGGGGGGTTGAACAATATTTTTAGTAATTAGGAATGCCTTTGATTAATATTTCTAGTTCTTTGAAGTAACAAGCAAGAATGTGAAATTCTGATAAGGACCAGCCCAAACCAGCTGAAGGCAAGAACTGTACAAAAAATTTGAACTTTAGTAACTCCAAAACTAATTATAATGTGCAAAACACAACCCCTGAATATGCAATTGGGCATTAACAAGCTCACATGAAGAATATTATGGGATGCTATGAAATGTTACATAGTACATATCAAGTACTGAGCCTGCTTATTAGATCACAGCTGAGTCAAATGATGCTAACAATGAAAGAACACAATCCAAACCCAGTATGTTTGAACTGTACATAAAGTGATCAAGCAACCCAACCTTTCTAAGAGGTCCTTCGCCTTGTATCCATTGGGCGGGGGGGGGGTCTCTTTTTACGCATAAAGAGATATTAATCTACCTTTCCAGTTTGGGTCTATTTGGGCAAAGACACACCAGGTGAAAAATCTTAGTGACATTTACAGCTAGAGCCAAGTTTTGAGGCCCTTCAGGAAGGACAAGAAGATGGGAGTAGATCGCACCTCTGGGGGCACAATGTCCAAAGGACTCTGCCATCAGTCAAAATCCCTCGGTTGCCGACTGTGGAGCATGCCGCATCTGCCAGTATTGAAATAAGATTCCCAATGGAAGAACCTTGTGGTGAGATGGGCAGCAAACAAATTTTAATAAATAAATAAAATCTCAATGACATCACTTCTGTCAGTCCAGTTCTGTGCACGAATGTGTTTGCCCTAAGCACAGGAGCAGATATTCTCCAATAAAGGAGCAAAAATTTGAAACTTTGAAGAGAGGAAAGCAGCAGTTTGATCTGGCCAACCTTGATGGATTTGTACTCCCAAGCCCAGATATAATGGTCTCTGCTCAGAGAAAGCTATTTGCATTCATATTCATCAGCTAGCAATGGGGTGCCAGCAGCTTTCAGACAGTGAACTACAATTCCCAGCAGACTTAGGCTGCACAGTCGTCCACTCTTGGCCTGAAGTACTGAATCATCTCCCTGTAGGGGTCAAGCTTCAGGTATTGGATTTTGCAAATTGGAGCTCAAACAGTCCTGACTTCAACATGGGGAGGCTTGCTGCAATTTTTCTGTATCACCTGCACGCTGTTATGCCTGGCTTTTCAGTCAATGGTCTCTGAAGCTGCCTTTTAAAATTTCCCAAAATGGCACCAAAGGTATTTTATAGAGGAGGTGCTTTAATAATGACTGTACAATGGCAGCGTTCATCCTCAGCTCTGCTAGGAGGAACTGTTGCAGCAATTTGCTCTCAGGAAAAGGGGCACCCCCAGAGAGCATGTTGTATTTCCTCAAAACAACTCCGCTCTGCGCTTACAGAGCTCTCTTAATAAAAGCGGGTTGTCTGCAACTTTATCTTAAAGCTGGAGGCTGATGGGGATTACAGTTCCCCCTCAGAAGAAAAACAAACCGCCTTCCAATACAGCATGATGTGTGAAACCTGCCATGATATTTTCCCCTTCCCCCATGCCCCCCACCTCCATCACGCAGCTTAGCTAGGATAATACTAGTCAAAATCTTGAAAGCTCTACTCGCTGATATCTGGTCTTCAGGCAGTTGTTACGTGCACAGCCACAAAAACCTGAGGGAAAAACGGGCTGTCTTCCTTGGGCTAGGAAAGATGGAATTGGAAAGCGAGTTGATTTGTAAACCTGCCTTATTCCCAGATGTACTGACTGAGATTAGTGGAAAAAGGCTTTGCCAAGAGTTCTGAAACACCCAGCTAAGCATGTATTCCTCTGAACAAGCAAAACAGTTGGTCTCCGCTTGGCAGGTAACAGATGGGGTGGGGGTGGGGGTGTTCCTTTAAGTTAATTAGCACTAGGATACTGCCTAAGCCTCCTCAACCCCTGGTCTGCCAAACAGCCAATTAATTTGCTGTTTATTAGGTCTCCTTGGTCGAAAACAAGGACAAGAATCTTGGTGAACTTAGCAGAAGAGCATGAGTATGCCCCGTTTCTGAAGGTAGCTTCTTCTTTTTTAAAGGCAAAACAGCTGATTTGGGGGGTAACGACATACCAACCAACGTACTCTAATGGGAAGATGGTCTTTCTAGAAAACAGACCTATGCTAGAATTTCTCTTTCAAAGATTTCCAGCTGCCCACTTTTTCAGGTGCTTTCACTACCACCACCGCTGCCCATTTCCCCAAGGTAAAAAGATTTAATTTACTGCTAAAAAGAGCCATGGTGGCGCGGTGGTTAGAATACAGTATTGCAGGCTAACTCTGCCGACTGCCAGCAGTTCAGTCCTGACCAGCTCAAGGTTGACTCAGTCTTCCATCCTTCCGAGGTTGGTAAAATGAGAACCCAGATGGTTGGGGGGAAATATGCTGACTCTGTAAACCACTTAGAGAGGGCTGTAAAGCACAATGAAGCAGTATGTAAGTCTAAGTGCTATTCCTTGTAATTATATTCCTTGTAATTCCAGATCAGTGGCACCCACATGTAGCCACACATTCTTCCTGTTTCATGAACGAAGTCACACGTAACATGTCATTAGGATTGTTGCTGATTTCCAGAATATCTACTTTGAAACTCCACCATTGCAGTCAAAACTGAACCAGAATTCAGGGCACATTGATCATTTAGTAGCAAGGAATTCTTCAAACAGTGTTACATGTTTTCATTAAACTAATCTGAAATACGAGCATTTTATTTACTTCATTTTATTTGAAAGGCTTCATCCGCCATATTACTATGTACAGGATGATTAATTAAAGCCATCTTTAATATTAAATCTTAAACCAAACAACAGCAAAGTTGAGCATGATGATAAAACAGAATTATTGTAACTCAAGACCATCCACTCTGTTATCCTCATCTTCTCTTTCCTGTTTTCCCCAGCATTTTAGATTTTTCAGGAGACCTGGGTTTGCACATAGTGTATCCAAAATATGATAATTCAAAGAAATGAAACAAAGGGAAAAAAGTATTAAAAAATAGAAAAGCAACTTGATAAAGGATCCGTATGATGATTGAAGGAGCTAGGTACAGATTGTCCAGCTTATCAAAGTATAAAATCTACCTCTCTAAATACAAAGGGAAAGAAATTGCTTCTGCTCGATCAGAAGCCATACGCAAAAATGAAAGTAAAGGCGTGGATTTCTCCCTGCGCAGCCGCGTGGAGAGGGGCCTCATGTGGAGAAAGTAAACACCTTCACGTGTTAGATTGTTGCCAGGGCAAGGGTGCCAGATGTCTGCTCTGAATCTATACAAACCACATAGTATTCCGGTTAACCCCTGAGAGCCTGGCAAACAAAACAGCTGAGAAGAAGGCTTAGGGGAGACAACATAACTATCTTCCAATACTTGAGGGTCAGCCACAGAGAAGACCGTTTCACTTATTCTCCAAAACACCAGGACAGAAGGCCGGACAAGGTGGAAGATCATTAAACAGAGATCCATCATAGAACTAAGGAGAATTTTCCTGTCAGAGAGAACGATCGGTGGAATGGCTAATTTCCGTTAAGTTGTGCATGCTGCATCACTGAAGGTTTTTAAGAAGAGGTTGAACAGCCATTTATCTGAAATAGTACTATAGGGCAATGATGGTGAACCTTTTTGAGGTTCCATGCCAAAAGTGTGTGAGCATACACAAGCGTGTGTGGCCACATGCCCCTGCACCCCTTCTCTGCACACATGCACGCATGAGACCCCCTGCTCCTACTGCATGTACGCATGTGACCCTCCTGCCAGCCAGCTGGTTTTTGTGCCTCTGCCATGCATGCACAGGGTAGGGGTTGTGCGCATGCATGGGGGAGCGCATGTGACCGCCCGTGCTCCTCCACCCCCATGCATGTGCATCAGAGTGAAGCCTTAGAAGCGGTGCCCTTCTCCCCCTTGCGCACTTGGAGGTCCCACGGATGCTCAAAAATGCTGCATACATTGGGTAGGAGGTGAGGAGTTCCGGACCTCAACCAGGACCACTGATGGTGGTGGTGGTGGTGCTGGCTGGAGCAGAAAGACTTAGTTGTAGGGCCAGGGGAAGCGGGAAGCTTCCGGGGTATTAAATGAGCCCCAATTGGAGCCTCTTCTCTAGGAAGGATGGGAGCCGTATGAACCTCAGCTCGGTCCTCAGCTGCTTGCCAGAAGGGCACGTCATGCTCGGCTTCCCCTACACTCCCAAGAGGCCTCCAATGGCAGGAGACGAAGGGCAAAGCTCCGCAGGACCCCCAAGAAGAAGAGCCACAGCTCCGCTTCCAATGACATGAAGCAGCTGCTGCTGCTGCTGCCACCACCACCAAGGGGAGGCTGTGGCTCTTCTTGCTTCTGCGGCTGCCTCCACCTTGGTGGTGGCAGCGGCAGCCGCTTCATGTCATTGACAGAGCTGCGGTTTTCTTTTCAGGGGTCCTGCGGAGCTTTGCTCTTCATCTCCTGCCATGGGAGGCCTCTCGGGAGTGCAGGGGAAGCTGAGTATGAGTCGCCCTTTGGGCAAGCGGCTGAGAATGGAGCCGAGGTTCGCATTCTCCCTCAGCACCTCGAGAACACAACGGGAAGGCAGCGAGAGAGAAGGAAAGTGCTGAGCCTGCCCGAGCATGCAGAAGGATTCTCCCAAGCCGGCTCTTGCCTTCTCTCTTGTTGCCTTCTCATTGTATTCTCGAGGCACTGAAGGAGAATGCAATGGGAAGGCAGTGAGGGAGAAGGACAGTGCTGGCCTGCCCCGGCTGCCTTGGGATTCACTTAATACCCCGGAAGAGCTGTTGTTCCTTGTCCACGTTGCCTGGCACATGAGCCGTCGCCCAGCTCAGCTCCACTGAGCATGCGCACCGGCCAGCTGATTTTTGGGCCTCTGCTGCACAATCATGGGGGTGGGGGAGTGTGAGGCTTGCGCGTGCTCCACCTCTGCCCCCCACCCATGCGGGCTTGACCCCGCGCTCTCCGCACCTCCACGGATGCGCGGCAGAGGCCTGAAAATCAGCTGGCCGGTGTGCATGCTCAGTGGAGCTGAACTGGGTGATGACTCACGTGCCGGGCAACATGGCTCCATGTGCCACTTTGGGCATGCATGCCCTAAGTTGACCATCATGGCTATACGGCCTCCTAGTTGAGCAGCCCCCCCCAACCCTAAGATTCTGTGTTCTAATTATTTTTTTTAACATTCATATTTTATTGTGTTTTACTAACCCAGGTGAAATGAGCAATATATAAGCTAGTCCCTGTACGATATGCCATACTTTTAAAAATAAATAGGTTCCAATGATAAATTTAAGTTTTAATCTAAGGTTAAACTATAACTCCCTCCTTTCTGTAATCTCTTCTAGGATAATCAAAATCATAAATCACAAAGTGATTATTTCCCCCCCTTGTTTCACGCAAAAAAGTCTGTAGGGGTTTTCAATCAACAGAAGAGCCTCGGTGGCGCAGGGGTTAAATGCAGCACTGCAGCCTCTGCTGACTTGTTCAGCAGGTTGTCAGATCGAAT